>MDKJ01169142.1:0-44085 GCA_005239525.1 Nicotiana knightiana
TTGGATCCAAACTGCCATTACATTCATGTTTACTTTCTTCCTAACTGGTATGTGTTAACTCCTATTATCTTATTTTGTTCTATGTGCTTATGTTGGTTAGTTTACTTCAATCATAGCATGCTTCTTTGTGATCTATGATTCTTGTTTACTCCTTTCTCAACTGGCATGTTTCAGGTTCTGTTATCTTGTTTTGTCTTATAGCTTACTTCGACCTCAACATGTTTTCTATTTATTCTTTCTCAGCTGGCATGCTTTAGTCTATGTTACCCTATTCAATCCTATGTGCTTTTTAGTTTAAGATTTCAGCATGCTTCTGTTCGATATATGCCCATATGATTTCACCTAGTGACAAGACTAATTAGGTCATCTCTAGTAATATGAAACCATGCATAATCAATTGTATGTTCCCTGTTCCGCAAGCATGTAATATGTTGCCAACTCTGTCTATTAGTTCAAGTATCCTGGCTCTTTTGTGTTTTCTTTAAATGCTAGTACAATGTCCATGTCTGAACCAATACTAATTTGTTTGAACCATATGCTAAATACAAATTCTGTTTGTTTTGGTGGAGTTCTATTTGCAGTCCTGCAATTTTAACCTATTTGCTCCTAAAACCAACTATTTTCTAAAACTGTTCCCCTACCCTCTATGTACTATTTTCAACTTCCACTCTTAGTTACCTAGGTTCCTACAACCCCCAGTGTGAGCACTGCCTAGGGTCCTTGAGACTCCTCCGAACTCTGACACATTGGGTTTGGTCCTCCATTCTTTTGCAAACTGTTTTTCTAAGTAAGGTTCCGGTGTCAGCATTGCCTGGGGTCCCCGAGGCCCTTGGGAACTTTGACATACCAGAAGCCCAATTTTGTGTATCATGGATGGACCATCTATATACTCCAGACTTGCTTTGCTTGAATCCCTGGTTTCTAGGTTAATATTGGGTCTACTAAGGCTCCCTAAAGTGTATGTATTTTGTTATGTAACTTATTCAATATTGGGATATAATAATGTAATAATGTCTCTAATAAACAGATCTAGGGTTACTAGTAAAAGTTGGGGGGGGGGGGTTATTTTTATATATCTTTGTTTAAACTCGGGTAGAAATCCTGCCTATAGGTTATTGTGTTGATTTATTATGTGAATAATACTAGAGATCATGCATATAGGATATTTTCTAACTGTTTGTTACTCTGAATTTTCATACTTTTGGCATACTAGAAATCCTCCCCATATAATTCTGTCAACTCTGCATTAGAATCCATGTTCATAGGATCTCCACATATCTCTAATCTCAATTTGCATTAGTGATCATGCGAATAGGATCTTATTTGTATAACTTAATAAACTTGCCTAAAAATTGTCTAAAGTTTCTGCCTACATAGATATCATGCCTATAGGAGATATAAAAACGGTTTTCTTCAATTTAGATACCATGTATATAGGAAACAAACAAATTAGTTTCAACACTTAGAAATCATGTTTGTAGGGATTGAATTAATTATGCAAAAGTAGAAACTATAGCCTCTAAAAAGATAAAAATCTGTCTTTTTAAGTAATTCACTTAGAAATCATGTTGAAGGTCTTTAATCAACCTGTAGATATCGTGCCTATAGAATCTTGTTCTGGTTATCACTTAGGCAAACTTGTAGGTTTATTAAGAATTCTGGGCCTAAAAAGTTTGATCTCGTGCTGCTTGAAATGTGCCCAGATTCAGAACATAAATAAACCAGTAGGTCCCAATGCTCGTTTTAATAAGCTGCTTTCTTGTATTCTTTTCTGCTCATCTAGATATCTTGCCTATAGGATCCTTAATCAATAAAGTTGTCTGTTTTAATTGCGTGCATTTGTTGTCTATTTGTGGCGGTTAACATGAGCCCTTATTTGTTCCTTACATGATAGTCGTATCTGATTTTTGTTTTTCGCCTAGCTTTTTCCCATTTTAAGCAACATAGGTAAGTCTAGAACTATTCTAAATAGAGGTCCTAAATACCCTCAGGATCATAAGTAAGAGACGGATAGTGCACGCATTAGAAGGTATTTAAACACTTAGGTAACTACTGAAAGATAGTAATTAGGTAGTAAAGGAGATGATGACTCGTTTTCTAATACTATGTGTATCACCCCAACTAGGGAAAAGTTACCAAGCATTGCATGAAATCATCTTATAGTCTAAGAAACCTAAGACCCCTTTATTCCTGTTTTCAAAGTAATGTATATTTATCTAAATTGTTTTATTTCCCCTTATGACTAATTCGCTTAATTAAGTTTGGCCGGGACCCACCGTTATGGACCTCGAGGGGTGCCCCTTTCCCTCAAGGTAACTTCGAGCCCTTACCCAATCTCCGGTGATGTAAACTAGTTTCATGAGTTATTTGCTCTAGCTACCCTAACGCACCTTAATCCGTTAGGTGTCGACTCTTCAAATCCCATACCCCATCCCAAAAGGAAGGGAGTTGTCCCAATAATGTCGAAACTCGGATTCCACGAGGAAAAAATGGGGCGCGACAGGGACCACCCAATTAAACCTCAACCTTTTTTGTGCTTCCAGATACATCGAGAATCATTTTTCCCAAACCTGCAATGTTTAAGCTAGAACTCTCATCTTTCACAATCAACTGTGCCAATTGCGGTGGGCTTACTATCACTTTTGGTTCTTTCCCTATGGCTCCAACAACCATCTTTGTCTTGCCAGACTACTTATAATCCCAATAATCACAAATATCCCAATAAAAATATGTATTATTATGAGTTGGGAGTGGATTGTTTGTGATATTAGGAGTATCCTCATTGTTTGTCACAAAAATTGCCTCTACTTCAATCCAATCTTCAATGGTTTTCTTTAACGTCCAACAATTTTCGGTACTATGACGTTGGGTCTTAGAGTGAAACTCACATTTTGCACTTGATTCAAAATATTTTGAATTTGGATTCACATAACATCGCATGATAGGTTCAATAACCCAAAACTGCATCAACATTTGAAATAGGCTTGTATACGATTCTCCAATTAGGGTGAACTCTTTATTTGGCTCCTGTTCTCTCACATATTCTTGTCGGGGATGAGGATTATATGGCGCCTGAAAATTCGGCCGGAGTTGACGGGAGCCTTGTGAAATTGGTGCCCACCACTGTTGGCGATTGGGAGGCCTCAGATTGTAATGTTGAGGAGAATTGGATTTTCCTTATTGGAATTGCACATAAGAAGGAACTATTCCTCTTTGAACTCCCTCGAACCCAGATGCCATCATGGATCCTTCCTCCTTATTTTTCCTATTGCCGAAACTGCATAACCCGCTTTGAAATTCTCGTGTGGTCGCCTAAAGAGCTGCCTGACTAACAATTTTGCTCCACTTCATGCCATTCTCAACTATTTCACCAATCTTAATTGCCTCAGCGAAATGTTTACCAATGGCGTCCAACATGTAATGGAGGTAATCAGGATCCTGAGCTTGGAGAAAATAGTCAATTATTTCTACCTCTTTCATTTGTTGTTTGACCCTAGCAGCCTGCTCTCTCCACTTGATTGCATATTCTTTAAAGCTTTCTATTGGTCTCTTCTTTATGTTGACGAGAGAGGAGCGGTCTGGCACTATATCAATATTTTACTGAAACTGTTAGACAAAATCACGAGCCATGTCATTCAAACGTGCCAGTGACAGATGTCTTGATCAATGAACCACTCCGAAGCAATTCCTATCAAACTTTCCCCAAAATGAGCCATGAGTAATTCTTCTTTGCCTCCTGCTCCCCTTGATTGGTAAAAATACCTTTTCAAATGGGCAACGAGATCACCATTCCCATCATACTTGTCCAACTTGGGGATCTTGAAGTCGGCGGCAAATGAACATGGGGGAACACGCGTAGATCATTAAACGAAACACTCTTGTGGCCTCCCAACCCGTATATGTTTCCCATGGTTTGTTCTATGCTCTTCATTTTTCTGGTCATTTCCTCTTGTTTCATATTCTTTGATAGCATCCATGGCAGCTCAACATCATTAAGGATAAGGATGAAGCTCTGGAAGCTCCAAGAAGGCCCATGACAAGGTATCAAACAAAGAAATTTCAAGACAAGCTTAATGGACTTCAATTGACAATTAAAAAGTGTCTTATGACAGAAGAAGAGCTGCAGCACAAGGAGAATCTTTGGGTCAAGTCTTACAATTATTTAGAGGCCCAAATTAAAGTCCAAGAGGAGATGGAATGAGGCCCAAATATTCCCCAAAAAGAGGAATTTTCACCAGCCCAAATAAGCCCAAAAATAGTTTCTAGAATATATATTTAATAGTTGTTTTAATCTATGTTGACTTGCATTGGTCTATGTGTATGTTGACTACATTGGTCTTAGTGTGGGTAGTATTTTATGCTTCTAGGGAATATTATTCTCATTTATTTAAGTCTTGACTAGCTCCTTCTTTACTATAAAGAGGTGCTTGTCTTTCATTGTAGAGAAGAACATTGAAGATTAATATCATTATTATGAGTTTTTTCAACCTTTGTGATTTTTACTTTGAGATTTATCTAGCAACCCTAACTAGTTCATAGCTTAAGGTAGTAAGATAATTTTCTTTCTTGTGATTTCTTTGGTTTCTTTTGATGTTCTTCGAAGGCGACTAATTTCTTATACTAGTTGTTGTCATAAGTTATTCAAACTAGAAGTCAAGATCCGAATCTAGTTCTTCATTAGAAACTCTAGTGAAGGCAATTGGTTTCATAACCAATTTGTTGTCAGTAGGATCTTGTCAAAATCTTGATTAACACAATCTCGGGGTCCTTGGATCTTTCCTTGAATTTCCACATATCTAGTTTATTTCTTAGTTTCTCAATTCTATTTCATTTCTGACTGCTTTGGCATTTCTCCTACTTATTTTCTTTAAGTTCTTGGATCTCCCAACCTTTGTGTTATCATTTTTGTTGGGCTTTTCAATCTCCATTGGGAACACATTCTGAGGAGTATGCTTGTATGAATCTTGAAATTCGAAAGCCAGTTCTGGAGAGTAATATTGGTCATCATGAGCATTCTGTTGTTGATCATTGTTGGACTTTTGAGCAAGATCCAGTTGAGGAATAGTGAAAGTATGGAGAATGGGTACAGTAGGTGGGTCATTTTTTAGGGGTGCAGTTGGAGGACGTTGAATAGAAGTACTGGGGAAATTGGGAAGGTTAGTGCTCGGACTGAATCCAGGTTAGTACAATGGGGTTACTTGTTATGGATATGGACACTTCAGTTGCAACTGACACATTATGAAGATTATCCGAAGGCCCTATGGGTAGTGGGGGAAGCGCCTGTCCATTTACCCACGCTTGGTACATCTCGGCCAATTGTTGCTTCAACACTCTTACTTCTTCAACCAGTCTCGAACCTTGTTGGACAAATTGTCCATGGACATCATTATCTGACTCATTCTCACTGTTATTTTCCATTCTAATTTTTCCTTTTGATCTCGTGTTGTAAGGGTGAGTCGCCAGTTTAAACCACAAACCAAGCACCTTTATTTTAGCTTTATCTTTACAGAGACAAACAACAAACGTGTTAGAGTTAGGAATTTTGCAGTTATTAATCGCACATTGTATGTCATGCACCTAACGCCATTTTTATTTTTAAAATGAGATATGAAGTCATGCTTCATCCCGGCTTATTGGTTTATTTCCTCTTGAATTTTAACGTTTTCTTTTCATTTCCTCTTTTTCTTTTAATTTTCTTTCAATTTTTTTCAGATTAATCATTTCTATGATCACATCCGATGGGTACTGCCCACGTATCATGACGCTACATGAATCAGACAACTACGTAGTTCAGGGGAAAACAATAACAGTCTTGTTTTTTAAACAAAATGAAACAATTAAAAATACAATGACCGAAAGGACATTACATCGAAAATGACTTAACAGATATAACAAGACTAAAAGATAATTATTTAAAAGACTCAACAATGACTCAAACTAAACATAACTTCTACATGAAATGTTCTAACAACTAGACTATGTTTCAACTCCGCAATCTTTTTGCTTTCAACCGCCGGCACATATGCTCATGGTGGGGCTTGTCCTGGATGACCCCCCAATATACGGTAAATCCTCTCTAACTTTCCTGCAATATGACAGGAAAAAGTATGTGAATGATCCAAAAACATCTCATAATACATCCGTTGGCAATTCACATAACTTTGAGCGGTATCAATAGCCAAATCATGGTCTTGCTCTCAGAAGTACTAAACATTCTTATCTCGATCTTGTAACTGTTCCTAGCGAGTGGTTTCTATCTCTCTTATGTGGACCTTGCAATCTAAAGCTGACTCCTACTGAGCTACAAGTCTAGCCTGCTCGGATCTTGCCTAGGCCCTCTTTCTATCAAAATATGCATGCTGGTATTCTCTATTGCACCTTCTCATTTCTTCAACTAGTGCATGGAGCTGAGCTTCCGAATGTACTCATTGGGCTTTCTCTCTCTCCAATTGAGCCCTCTCTTCTTCAAATTTTGTTACTTGGCGATCCTTACTAGATTCAGTCTTCTCATTTAACTATGCTTTTCCTCGGCTTTGTCCAGTGCCTTTTCAGTCTTTGCCAAGATGGAATCATAGTCTTGCACCTTTTCCACAAGATTGTCAATGGTTTTCTAGTATTTTCAACTTCTCACCGGCACTTCAGAGGCTTTCTTCATCTTTTGAACCTAAGCACGGAGGGTTTCATTCTTGAAGATCATACTCTTTATTTCACCTTCAGCTTCTTGTGCTTGTAAGTCTTTCTAAAAATTGAGGTTTCTTGACTTTTCTTATAAGGCATGAATAGTTTCTTTGTATCCCTTTTCCTTTCCACCCCAAGCCAACCGTTCTTGGGTTTTTTCATCAAAGGCTTTATCATGCGGCCTTTTTGCGGGCCTTTTGGGCTTGGGTTCTAGCTCATCATCCATGCGAGACCTCTTCCCAAACCACATATCATAACCCGGATCTATCTCACCTTTCATCATCTAGCACATGGGTATCATCTTTTAAGTAGCGGCAAGCATTCCAAATTTGTTCGATTAAAGCCTCAGGGAGTGGGGCTTTGGGGTGTAGCTCAATCACTTGCTCACTCAAATCTTCATACTCATGAACTACTTGGTACCTTCCTAGATGTCTTATAACTCTCTGTGGTGCATACGGCTGGACACTTCTCAAACCCAACAGCAGCAAATAACTTTTTAGGGCCGACATGTGTGTGACTCTCTTATTGGGAGCCAACCCAAAGTCCACTCCATTTGACTTGCGTTTAAAAATCTTAGGTGGGATAACAGGCTTCCACCTCTTTAGGAGAGTTGTAATATTTTACTCTTTCTTCGTAACTCTCAATGAAATTGTCCTTGCTGGGGCCATAGCTCATGAACTTGGGGCGATGTCAGAGATGCTCAACAAACCACATTTGCAACAAAATATTGCACCCTTCAAATAATTTTCCCAGGACATACACAAAGTCAACGCCCAATAAATGTGTAATAGAATGATCCAGGGAAGAATATGATGTTCTCTGGTAGTGAGGACATGTACAACCCTAACTATGCAGGTACCAATTGTCTCAGAAACGCTGCTATGAAGGCGAAGCGACAGTGAATCTACTATGTGTCCTTGTTCTTCTTGTTGTTAAGGACCTTTTCATGCATTTCAAAACCTTTGGTTGCCTGAACCTAGAGTAAATAAAGTATAAAGAACAGCACCGTTCGACCACGTTGGTCTTTCTGATTACTTACTAATGTTCAGAAGATAGAAGGATCGGTGTACATAGAGAGCCCTCAAGAATATGAGCTTCAGGTTTCTCAAAACCCTGCCAAACCCGGAATATCCAGCTATCTTTTTTAAAGTGGGAGTAAACTCAAAATCGGAGAAGTGGAAGACATTGTGAACAGGGTCCCAAAGAGTCACTAGTGCCTCAATCAAATCGTCCCGTGGTTTTATTTTCATAATATTTGTGATTGCTCCCAGGTGCTTGGTGACCCATTTCTGACCATCTTCTCTTAAGTCAGACCACCACATCTAAAGCTGAAGTTGAGACCCGTCTAAAACCGTCAACGGTGTGTTCTGGACAGTGCTCATTTTGTACCTGTGGGTGGTTAAGATTAGGGTTGACACTAGTCTCAAAAGACAGAACCAATGCACTAGTTTTTTAAAACAATCTTTTGTAAATAACTCAATTTTAAGAATAATCAAAGGAAGGGTGGCTATTTTTTCAATTGTGGTCGAGGAAAGGGTGGCTAATTTTCAATGTCCCTTTCCTACTTCCAAGGATAGCTTTAGGGCCGGGGAAGGTCATTATGGTAAAAGTGATGCTCAATTGATAGACACGTCCTTTCTTGTGAGAACAACCCTTCGATCATTTTGAAGACGTTCTGAAGCTATTCTGACATAAACGGCTTGAGATTAACCAAAGCTGGGTTGGCTAATTTGCTTTGACCAAAAAAATAATGGACATTTTCTTTCTTTTGGTTATTCTTACAAAAATGAGGTCGAACCCTATGAAGTTTGCATACATATCTCACATCCAGTGAGAATCAGACATGTGTAGTTCGTATATGTTTCAGGAATAGGATAACACTTTTTGAAAAATTCAGGCTTATTTTGTATTAATCTTTTTGGGGTAAATATTGAGATTTTTTGTAAGCCGAGTAAATTTTCTCTCTCATATTTTCTTCCTTCTGGTTTTCCCTTAATATTTTTATATTTTTATTTTTAGAAATCGGTCAACATGCGCAAACAGAATCAAACATAATGCACAAGTAGTACATAAGATGTATCAGGATGGTCATGTAATTCTCGGGTACACCTGTACTAAATAGACCAAATCCCTATGTTGAGTCCCCAAAGTCAAATGCACATGATGCAAACAAACGTTCCTGCTAGGGATCTCGCATGAGGCTATGTTATTCTATGTTTAAATCCTAGGGGGGTGTTTTAGACATGGCTTACCCAAGCGGACAGCTCGAGCCGTGGTGGGGGCAACGTACCGGGAGCATGAAAGTCTACCCAGCCTAGTTACTGAACCAGTCTCGTTCTAATTGGCATGACCTCTAACACAAATTAGGCCACTCGCACGTGTGCACCACAAATTCAGAAGACTCAAAAGGGAGGCGTATGGAGACAGTTTAATACCATTAAAATAATATCAAAGCGGTAAATAAGTGGCAATTAGCACATTAGGCCCAAAAACACAGTAATAACATAAAATCAATAAAGGCAAGTATATGTCATATTAAAAGCTCGAATTCTCAACCCTAGACAAAAAGTTCCGTGTTCTTGTTCCCCACCAGAGTCGCCCGAGCTGTCACGCCTCCTTTTTCCGGAGGGATACGGAGTATTTCAATTAAAGTGACATTAATTGAAATGGGATTATTTATCTGATCAGAGTCTCCACTTGTTATGGTGTCCCAAGTCACTGGTTTATTTTAAATCCCAAATCGAGGAAATTTGACTCTGTTTTAAAGTCCGCGAAAACCAGAAGACCGAGTAAGGAATTTTGTTAACACGTGATACGGTGTTAGGCACTCCCAAGTTTCGTGGTTTTAGCTCGGCCGCTTTAATCATACCTGGCATAATTAAATTGTTTAGTTACGTATTTTAGAGCCTATGTATATTTTACCTTCTAGCACTTTTAATTGCTTGATTGTTCGTAATTATAGAATTATCTTGAAATGAGTCACGCATACATGTACTCTTTTGTATGGTGTGTCCAGAATCATGTCATGCATAGATGTACACAATTCACAACATTTAATTATTTAAGATTGTTTGGCCAAAGTCGCACGAACGAGTACCTTGATTTATCTTGGGAATCATAATTATGTCACACGAACGTGTACATAATCACGATAATTGATTTATTAATATGTACCTAAAGCATTCTACGAATATTCAAGAGTTATTGTCCTAAGCTAAATTCTTCTTGATTTTTAGATATACACTACGACCCAAACTCTAAGTAAGACTAAAAGCAATAAAAATCAAATTTTGATTCTCCTGTTAAACATTGTTCAAAGCTATTGCTCATTAATTCCAATTCACTGCCATGACACACTAACACTACAAAAATCTCTAATAACAACATTTGAACTTAACTCTTTCATATCATTATTCCAAGTTCTAACAAGAACAATTCTTAAAGTAAAACATAAACATATTAATGACGGGAAAATATGAAGCCATTCAGATCTCGTTACTTACAACACAAATGAAACAATGCAACTCATAAACATCAACAATTAATATGACCCAATTAACTTTATCATGTTATAATTCATAGAACAAATAGAGAAATAAGAAAGAGTAACAAAGTGGGCTAAATAACATTAAAAAATAATAAAGAAGTGTGAGCCTTTATTGTTGAATTTGCTATGTATACAAATGAGCGTGCAGCAACACTCAAACGAACTACTGATTGGAATTTCGAACGATACCTCAACGGAATATTGTTGGGAGTATACCCCGCACAGAAATAATATTCACTATGATAAAAGTGGAATAATAACGTAGCACTGAGATACGATAATCAACAATAATAAAAGAGCGATAATGACACCAAGAGTTTTACGTGGAAAACTCTTCTGAATAAGGGATAAAACCACGACCCCGAGAGGAGCAACTGCTATCACTATAGTAAGGAATTTTACACTTTGTAGGCCCGAGTAAAATACTACAAAGTCCACTACAATACTCAAAAGAAATAACCCTCTTTTGATATTCTCACCCCACTAAATATTCGCTCACACTCTCTATTTTTTCTCACAGACAATTTTCTTATAATCTGTCTGTGATGTCTCACTCTTTCTTTCTCTCTTTGTTGGTGTGTTTGAAGAAGTGAGAAAGATTTTCCTTTTATAGGAGAAAATAAGCTTGGGCTCCAAGTGTGCTACATGAGAATTTTATTCTCCTCCGCATCTTTGCATACTTTGGCTCCAAGTAAAATCTTCCACCAAAGATCTTTTCCACTATTGCCAACTTCTGTCAACCAATGGGATGGACCTCACAATCTCCCCCTCCAGACCCATTCACCTGAAGGAGGAAACACCGGGGTTGCTAGTTTGAGTGCATGCCGACAAGTTCTTTGCATATCTCGAACTTGTCTCTTGGTACCATCTTGGTCAGCATATCTGAAGGATTCTCACTTGTATGGATCATCTTGAATTGCATAGAATAGATCCATCCTCTATTCTTTCTCGAATCCAGTGATATCTCACGTCGATATGCTTTGTCCTTGCATGATACATGGTGTTTCTGCTCAAGTCTGTTGCATTTTGGTTGTCACAATAGACTATATATTCCTTCTGGTGCAATCCATGTTCTTGAAGAAATCATTTCAGCCATACCATCTCCTTGCCAGCTTCAGTAGCGACAATATACTCTACTTCAGTTGTAGAGAGTGCGACACATTTCTGCAACTTCTAACTGGCATGATATAGCTCCCCTTGAAAATGTGAACATGTATCCAATAATATATTTACGATTATCAATATCACCTGCCATACTAGCATCTGTATAGCCCTTCAAGATTGGACCAGATCCTCCAAAACACAAGCAATCTCCAGTACTACATTTCAGGTACCTCAGTATCCACTTGACTGCTAACAATACCAACTACATGAGTAATATCAGGTCTAGTGTATACCATTGCATACATCAAGCTTCCGACTGCTGAAGAATATGGAACTCTAGCCATGCTCCCTTTCTCCTCCATTGTTGTAGGACACATTTCTTGCTCAACTTCAGATGACCAGCAAGAGGTGTGCTGACTGGCTTAGAACTTTTCATATTGAGGCGTTCCAATACACGTTCAATGTACTTCTCCTGAGATAGCCACCACTTTATGCTTGTCCGCTCTCGAACTATCTTCATCCCCAGAATTTGTTGTGTTGGGCCCTAGTACTTCATATAATATGACTTGGACAAATCACTCTTCAACTTTGCAATAAACTCCTTGTCTTGTCCTACATCAACATGTCATCCATATACAACAACAATATAATAAAGCTGCTATCAGAAATTTTTTTGAAGTATACACATGGATCACAAATAGGTCTTTATGTATGTTTGACATTTCATGAATGAGTCAAACTTCATATACCACTGCCTTGGTGTCTGCACCCATAAAGTCTCTTATTCAATTTGCATACCATGTGTTTCATTCCATCTACTTCAAATCTTTCGGGTTGCTCTATATAAATATCCTCTTCCAAATCTCCATGAACAAATACAGATTTCACATCCACCTGCTCCACTTCAAGATCTAGTCTAGCTGCTAAGCTCAAGATTGTACGAATAGAAGTCATTATGACAAAATGTGAGAAAATTTCATCAAAATCAATACCTTTCTTCTGTTTGAAGCCTTTAACGACCAATCGAGCTTTGTATCTTACCAGCTTTCCATTTCCATATTTCTTGAGTTTAAAGACCCACTTACATTTAAGTGATCTTTTACCCTTTGGAAGTTCAACCAGCTTGTACGTGCCATTTTCCTGTAGAGATTCCATCTCTTCTTGCATGTCTTTCATCCACTGGTTCCTTTCTTTATGGGAAAACACCTCCTTAAGACTTTCTAGCTCCCCCTCATCACTGATGAGGACATACTCTATGGAAGGGTACCTGCATGACTCTACCCTTGGCCTTTCTGATCTCCTCAGAGATTGAGTTTTTTCTTCTCCCTGAGTGGGGTGCTACACTTACTCCACATCATTATCAAGTTGCTCCTCCTGTTCAATAACCTCACCATGTTGCTCCCCCTACTCGGCAACATCGTTGGCCCTACTTTTTGCACTTATGGGATTGTTAGAAGTAGAAGGAATGGTAACAAGGTTAGGGATTATACCATTCTTGGCCTTCCCCGACATATTATCAGCAGTTCCAACTTTACTTTCTCGGAAGATTACATCTCTACTTATAATGACCTTCTTCTTTACAGGGTCACACAATTTGTACCCGAACTCTTCATCTCCACATCCGATGAATATGCAAGGAACAAATTTAACATCTAACTTTGTTCTCTGTTCCTTTGGTACATGTGCAAAAGCTCTGCAACCGAACACGTTTAGATGTGAGTAGGAGATCTCATTGTTGGTCCAAACTCTCTCTGGGATGTCAAACTCCAATGGAACTGATGGACTCCGATTGATCAGGTAACAGGCTATCTGAGCTGCTTCACCCCAGAATGGCTTAGGTAGTTTATCCATTCTCAGCATGCTTCTCACCTTCTCAACAATGGTGCGGTTCATCATCTCGGCTACACAATTATGTCGTGGGGTTCCAGGAACCGCCTTTTCATGTTTTATCCCATGACTTGAACACTACTCTTCAAATTCTCTTGAAGTGTACTCACCAAATTTTCATTTCGGAGACGTTTTAGCTTTCAACCTGTCTCCCTTTCAACCATAGTATGAAACTTCTGAAAAACTTGAAACACCTGATCTTTGGTTTTCAAGATGTAAACTCACAATTCACGTGAAGCATCACTAATAAAAGTAACAAAGTATTTGTTACCACCCATTGATTCAATTTCCATTGGACCACATGAGAATATACTAAATCATGCATATTCAATTTTCTTTCAGACAATATCTGAAATGAGACTCTATGCTGCTTACCAAATAAATAGTAATCACAAGGTTTTATCTTTGTAACTTTGGCAGAAGAGATGAGTTATTTCCTAGCAAGAATCTACAATCCCTTCTCGCTCATATGACTCATTCTTTTGTGCCACAAATCTGCAGAAATCTCATCTTGTGCCGCATTCAATTCACCTCGGCATATTTCTGCATTTGTCATGTACAATGTGCCACGAGCAACTCCCTTTGCAATCACCAATGATCTCTTTGGTGAGTCTCCATTTTTTATTTGCAAAATAGTTCTCGTATCCATCTTGGTCTAAAGTAATTCCCGAGATCAAGTTCATCCGCAAATCAGGTACATGCTGCACGTCTTTTAGAACCAATGTGCATCCGACATTTGTCTTGATACAAATGTCACCAATCCCAACAATCTTTGAATAACTTATGTTACCTATTCTCATAATGCCTAAATCACCTGCTATATATCTGTAAAAAAAAGACCTCTTAGCGGTGTGGCATGGTGAGATGTTGTTGTGTCAACCACCCATTCTGACTCTGGACCTGCCAAAGGCATGCATTCCTTTCATCATTTATGAAGAGAACAACATTATCATATTTTGCACCACGACGGTTGTGTTGTCATCATTCTTCTTGCCACTGGTTTCACCTTTTTCCCTTCCTTAGATTTGGGAAATCTGTTTTGGAGTGACCTGGTTGATCACAATTGTAGAAATTTGTGGTTTTTGATTTGGATCGGTTCTTGGACTTCCCACGACCTCCAGATATATCATAGGTGCTCGAACTCCTTTGATATATCATGCCTCTGCCTTCTAGGACGAGTGTATGTCCTTGATTTCAAGCTTCTTTCTATCTTCCCATTGAGTAGAAGAGTCGATGTGACATCTTTCAACTCAATAGTAGTCTTACCGTGCATGATGGTTGTTGCCAGATTATCGTATGAATATGGCAATGAGTTCAATAGAAATATGGCTTTATCTTCTTCCTCAATATTCTCTGAGATTTGCAAGCTGTGTGATTAGTCCGTTGAACACATTTAAATGTGACAAAAAATTCGTACCTTCACCCATCTGTAGGGCGTATAATTGCTTCTTCTGGTACAATTTATTTGTCAGCGTTTTGGACATGTATAGGCTTTCCAACCTTGTCGAAATACCACATGTGGTATCCTCATCAATAATGTTATTTGCCACATCACCTGATAAGTGCAACCTGATTGCACTAGCAGCCTTTTCATCTAAGTCAACCTAATCCTCAGCTTTAATGGTATCAGGCTTTTTTGTATTAGCATCTAGTACCTTGTGTAACCCCTATTGAATGAGCAGATCCCTCATCCTTCTTTGCCATGTTGAGAACCCGCTATCTCCGTTGAATGTTTCTACCTTGTACTTTACTCCGGACATTTTTTTCACTGAGTATAGTACTACCGATAGTGAATATTTCTGTTTTGAGCAGAACCTGTGCTCTGATACCAGTTGTTAGGAATAAACTCCCCATGAAAATAATATTCACGGTAATAAAAGCGGAATAATAACTTAGTGCCGATATACGATAATCAACAAAAAATAAAAAAGCGATAATGACACCAAAATTTTTACGTGGAAAACTCTTCCGAATAAGGGAAAAAATCAGGACCTCGAGAGGAGAAACTGATATCACTATAGAAAGGAATTTCACACTTTGTAGGCCCGACTAAAATACTACAAAGACCACTACAGTAATCAAAAGAAATAACCCTCTTTTGATATTCCCACCTCACTACAATATCGCTCACACTCTCTATTTTTCGTTACAAACTATTTTCTTATACTCTATTTGTGATACCTCACTCTTTCTTTCTTTCTTTGTTGGTGTGTTCGAAGAAGTGAGAAAGCTTCTCCTTTTATACGAGAAAAATAAGCTTAGGCTCCAAGTGTTCTACAGGAGAATTTTGATTCTCCTTCACATGTTTCCATACTTTGGCTCCAAGTAAAATCTTCCACCAAAGATCTTTGCCATAACATAGGCAAAATAGGCATAAAGCTATTGCCAACTTTTGCCAACCAATGGGATAGACCTCACAAAAATCGCGAATTGTGACCGAAACGGAAACTCAGACAACAAATTTCGATAAACTCGAAGCTCACCGGAAAACTCGAACTAAACCAGAAAAAGGTGAGGAGTCACGGTATTGTTGAAATCACACGATGAATTCGAGCTTGTGAATGTGAGTTGTTCTTTGTGTGCTCGTCAATGGAATGAATGTTCCTCCGCTCTCTTCCCAGCGAAATTCCAGATCCGGTTCTTTGATCGACCACAATATCAAAATAATGAGAAAGATGTGAGATGGGAAGTGAGGCAATCATGGAGGCCGCCTTCCATCGCTGGTGATCAATTTCAGCGGGCAGCGGAAGGAGCAGCGACAGTGAGAGTCGAGAGACAGAGGGGATGACCGGTTCTCTGGTGAAGGGAGGTGTGGCCGATGAAGGTTTTTGGGAGAGGAAGTCTCGCGGCGACTGGTTCTCTCTTGTGTATGTGCTCTTTTTCTTCTCGTTGTTATCTTTTCCCTTAAATAGGAGAATGTTCTCTTTCTTCCTCATGTGCCAAAGAATTTACAAAGGATTATCCAGGATATGGTGGTTGGTCTTTGACGAGAGGGAGTGGGGGAAGTGGGGAAAGGAATGTGAGGGAGTTAGAATTTGTGGAGAGAGGAGGTGATAGATTGGGTATGTGACTTTGTTTTAATGATATATTTTACTACTAAATTTTTTGAAAGTTACTAGAATTTAACTATATTTCTTTTTTTGTATGTTTTCTTTTAGAAATAAAATTCAATTATACTATTGACACAAAAATATTAACCAACTAACTTTAGACCAAAAAAATAAGAAATTTAACTATTTATATATAATTTAAATAATACTAAGAAAAATACATAGCTTACTTATTAAAATTCAAATCAAAAGAAATCATGTACATTTTTTGTAAATTTTCATTTTCTCTTTACAAATAGAAATAAAATATGTTCTATAAGTATATATATGTGTGTGTATATCTATATCTATCTATCTATATATATATATATATATATATATATTTGTGTGTGTGTGTGTGTGTGTGTAAAGGTTAGACCTAAAGAAAATATTTACACCAAAATAGTATAGAATTTGGATGTGGTCCAAAATTAGTTGTTCACAAATAAATTATTACTTCACCAATGTATGTCATTATTGTTCAATTTACCATGCTTATTGACCCAAGAAAGAATCTCGCCTTTTAATAAATTAAAAGAATAAATCACACACACAACTAATAATAATTA
This sequence comes from Nicotiana knightiana, assembly GCA_005239525.1. Classification (NCBI taxonomy): domain Eukaryota; kingdom Viridiplantae; phylum Streptophyta; class Magnoliopsida; order Solanales; family Solanaceae; genus Nicotiana; species Nicotiana knightiana. Next base: position 16,875 of record MDKJ01169142.1, read on the forward strand.
TACCAAGATTAAGAGTATAAGTACGTTGAATGGACTAGACAAATAATTTTATTAAGACTTATCTCGACTTGATCTGTTCAATGCATACAAAATGTACTAGAACAAGAAGTCAGAATTAAACCATTCCCATAATCAAGAAAAATTATATTTAATTTTGTGCTACAACCATTCCGATGGTTTGTCCAAATTCATCATTAGATTGTGAACATAAACTTTATGAATTATAAGAATCGATGATTTAATTTTCCGTGTATAAGCTAAAACTCTATACACTAAATCATCTACTATATAAGCAACGGAGACACGGACAAATACATGATCTATTTAAAATAAAACACTAATAAATTGAATAAATAATCAATTGTTCCATAAAGAATATATAATAATAAGTATGGTTTATAATATATCCTAACAATTTTGATATCTCAAAATCTTATTTTTGGCAGATATACTCACTATATGTTGGTATGCTAGTGCTATCTTAAAGTGCGGATTACTGTGCACCTTTTTTTGTTGTTTTAATCTTTTGAACTGCTAGCACCCATTGTGGGTGTGATTACTGTGCACTTGATATGGATAATTGCATGCTTTGTTTTTGTTTTTTTTCCGGTGTTCCGTACCTAGATCCAACTAAATTTGAATTCACACTAACACATATTTTATATTAGGGTTAGAACAATCCCGACAGCATCCAAATTTATTATGAGGATCATGATAACATAGTTTTTAGAAAATTGTGAATATTGTAAAAACACAACCTAATCGTATCTTTCTCCATTAATTCAATAAGTTTATCCATTCTTTACCCAAAAACATTTTCATGTTTATCTAAAAGGCTTAGAAATCGAAGGGGGGAAGATTGTTGAATTTATTAGCACATTGATGACATGATCTAGCGCCATAATTCGAGATTTCTTTGTGGAATCTTCACTTCTCTCTGCTAGTTTTTCTTGGGGTTAGAAGGGTTAAAGATTTCCCACTCTATAATTTGAGACTATACTGCTTTGAGGTAAAACCCAATCGAACCTTATGCTGTGAATTTAATTGATAATGGTGTCAATCATCATTGATATTGATTTATTAATGAGTTAGGGTTGAAGACTTGTGTGTTCAAAAATTGGGAAGTTGAGGTTCATCTCTAAATTGATGGACCTCATGATAATTTTGAATAAATTGTTTTGAGTCGAAAAGAATTAGTCGTGTTTGCTAATTAGAGGTCAAATTGAGTTGAAAGTTGAAACACTTAGGAGTGATTGAATTGTGTTTCATATTATTTGGCATTTAAGAAGACATTTAAGAGTTTGAATTTGACTTTTATGAGCATTTATGTTGCTCCCATATACACACGTATACATGATCAACAAATATAATAATGATAAGTAGAGTATCGAACGCACAGGGACCTGTATTAGATACCTATAATTTCACCAAAATTGTTATTCAGTCGAGTCAATCAGAGTTTAATAATTTTATTTTAACTGACCAATGAGTGTAACAAGTAACTAATTAATCAAGAAGAAAATGGTTGAAAAGAGAATTCAATAGAGATGAGCATTCCAGGGTTGTGATTGATTCACCAATCCTATCGTTCTAATTAACTCTCTAAAAAAAAGGGCAACCCGGTGGACTAAGTTCCTTCTATGCGCGGGGTTCAGGGAAGGGCCAGACCACAAGGATCTATCGTACGCATCCTTACCCTTCATATAATGAACTCTCTCTTTCATATAATTTGCTCATGATTACTAATTAATCGAGTAATTTCTCTCTCCCGAATTAATACGCACCTATTCAAAATATATTATTGCTTATATTCCTATGGAATCAATCTATTGAGAATACATTAAGATTACGATATTCAATTAACAAAATCCTTCACCCCCCGCCCCCCTCCCCCCAACTCAGAGTTAAGATCGTGCTCTCTTAAATTCTTCTCTATTCGATACGTAGCTTTCCTAAGCATATCGTACATAGTAAATAGAACCTAGTTGTTGGCCAGACAATTAAGCAATTAATCCCTAAATTGAAGAAATAACCATATATTAGCGAATTATAATCAAGATAAAGTGAACTTCGAACAACAGTATTCATGGCTAAATCATAACTCCATAAGTTATGGGTTTTAGCCTGATAAAGAAGATTAAGAAAACATTGTCTTGAGCGAAAAAGGAATGTACCCGTCATCCAGCATCAACGGTAGCGTGTCGCGCACTACTAGAAATTTGGCATATGGAACCGGATTTTTTGGCAATGGTTATATAGTCGTTGCTATCGTATTCTATTGCAACGGTTATAACTGTTGCATGAGAAGTTTTAGCCTATTAGGACACTTGAAACAATAAACCATTGCATTAGTACTATGATCGTTGCCATATAGTGATCTATTGCAATGATTATCTGGATCGTTGCAATAACCTTGTCTATTGCCACGGTTCTTTGAGCAAAAAGGCTTTTGAGGTAGAAATAGCGTGGGGCACCTAGACATCATGCCTATAGGGTCTAATGAATAAAAATCTACCCATTATAAAATCGATCATTGATTTATTATGGCTCTGATTTACGTTTAGATGACGTTTATAAGATATTTCTGATCCACGCCTAGGCAAGCCTGTAGGACAACTAGGATCATGAAATTGTAAAACTGTATTTCTGTTTGACTGCTTATAAACTGCCCAAATTCAGGAAGTGATAAAATCAGTAGGCAAACTTATTAGGTATTCCCTGCCTCGCCCTAGTAAAATACTACATATATTTTGCTTTATGCTCACCTAGATATCCTGCTATAAGACTTTAGAGTGTTATAAAACTGTTGTTTGAGATGTGCAATTATCTGCTTATTTGTGGAGGTAAATGTGATCCTTTAATTGCTCTGTTATAGATAGTCGTATTTGTTTTTTTTGTCGCTTAGACTTTATCCTTTTAAACACCGTAGGTGAGTCTACAACCACCTTAACTAGAAGTCCTAAACACCTCCAGGATCCTAGGTAAGGGATGGGTAATGCCCGCATAGAGTACGCATTTAATTAGAATCACTTATATAACTATTAAGGGGAGGGTAATTGGGTAGTAAAGGAGATGATGACTTGTGCGCTAATGCTACGCGTAACACCTCTATTTGAGGAAATTTTACCGAGTATTGCACAAAAGTGAGCCTATATGATAATAAACTTAGGACCCCTTTATTCCCATTTTTAATAATCCCTATGTGGTTAAATTTCTATATTTCATTAATGACTAATTCACAGAATGAATTTGGCCGAGACCCACCGTTGTGGACCTCGAGAGATGCCTAACACCTTCCTCTCAAGGTAATTTTGAGCCCTTATCCAATCTCTGGTAATGTAAATCAGTTTATGAGTTATTCGCATTAGGTTCCCTAACGCACCTTAAATCCGTTAGGTGGCGACTCTTCAAATTCCATATCCTTTCCCAAAAGGAAGTGACTTGTCCCAAAAATGTCGCATGGCGACTCCGCTGGGAATTTTAGGCTTTTACCATGAAAAATTTGCTTTGTGAATTAGTCTAAGCATGCTTTATTCTGTCGATACATGTGCACCCTTTCCCTTTCCCTTTATGTGAACTATATTTTGTTATAAAGTATTTATTTCTGTACTACGAAACTGACTTATTTTCCTTCTTAATTGTCTTTCAATTGCTAAATAATGCATTCATTACTTTTCTAACGTACAAATACGTGACAACATGCTACTTACTATTGCATAAATCATGGTCAACATCATATTCCACTCGTGCGTAATTCAATCTTATAGCAGCGCTTGATGAGTGGTTGCGTTCTTCCTATATATAACCCTCTAAATTTGGAAAGGCTTATTTGCGGTAAAACTAGTCGATTAACGGTGCAATCGACGGTTCCGTGCCTTTCCCCCTCAAGTTTTCCGCTTAAGGGTACCATTTTAGACCCCCATAGCAACCTGACTCTAATTATAACTATACATGCATCATGGTCAAACCTAGCCAGGTTAATATGTTGTCCACATAATAACCCTTTAAGACAAGCCTTTATCCAAAAGTCCACCGGAGTTTCCATAATCCCAACGAACGCAACATCTTTTTGCAGAAAATGAGGCACGAGGTCCCCAGATTCGGCATGGTCTGCAACATACCACCACTGCTACTTGATTGGTGGGAGGATCTCTCCTCGAGTGATAAGAAACATGTGAAGAAAGTCCTAGGAAATTTTCCATCCATGTTAGACATTCAACATGACAACATGATGATTGAAGATGCAACCCTGTTATGGGATTGCGAAAGGTCTATGTTTTTCTTTGAGAATATAGAAATGACTCAGCTCCTAGAAGAAATAGGGGGATTTTCTGGGTTACCTTGGGACAACCCTGGGTTATTGGTGCCGGAAAATCGCACTGGTAAGGGATTTCTGAAGATGATGGGTCTGAAGAAGAACGCTGATTTGGAGTGATTAAAGAACTCTTATATACCATTTGACTACTTGTATGAAAGATACGGTCACAACAAGTCCTACCGTATGTTCCATGATGATTTCTCTATGACTTCCCTGGGTCACATTCACTGTAGAGTTTTCCTGTTCGTTGTTTGCTGCTTCATGGGTATGATAGTGTCCCCAATGAAAGGGGACATAATTCACACCAGATTGGCTATGGTAGCCAAAACCCTAATGAAAGGAATCGAGGGACAAATATACACCATAGTCCCTATGATTATAGCTGACATTTACCGAGCTTTAGACCGCTGCCAAAAGGAGTACAAACACTTCGAAGGATGCAATTTTTTGTTGAAATTATGATTATTAGAGCATTTCCAAAAAGGGTCAATAACGTCAGGAGTTTCCACGAAGGGCGTGGAATGATCATATTGCATTCCATCACCCTAAGAGGATGACTTATATTCCGGATAGGTTTGCTCAACCGGAAAGTGCTAAGGAATGGGTGGATTTCTTCGAGAATTTAACCGAGGATCAGATTCATTGGATGTTTGAATGGTTCCCTACCGCCGAGTTCATCATCAGGTCTAGAGACGCTTCTCACTTAGTGTTGAGCGGGTTAAGGGGGATATACCCTTATGTTCCCATCAGGGTTATGAGATAAGCAGGCAGGAAACAGATCGTACCGCGGGTTGCAAAAATGAATCTTTTTTGAGAAGATTTTAAGGATGAAGACATCCCTTACAGGTGCCAAGCTCCGCATATGTGGCACTGCAAGATCACTATGGAGAGGAACACCATTGAGCTAGACAGGTATCATGCAGGTATGATGTGGTCTACCTGGCATGGTTAGAGGATAGCCTAACTGGGATAGTGGAACCGGGAATCGGTCGAGGAATCAGGGTCATAGATAATGATGCTGAGACCCAAGTAAAATACAACAAATTACGCAAGAGGATTCATGATTCCGAGGGCGAACATCAGGAGATACACGAGACAAACATGAGACTGGTCAATGAATGGAGGGAGAGGGATATCACCTCCAATGAAAGGTTAGAATATCTGGAGCAGGGTTTGATGGAGCCGGAGGAAAAGATAAAAAAGAGGATCGATGACTGCCAGAATGTTGAAGGAAGCGAGGGAGGACATTTAGCAAGAGTCTACCTGTTGCTGGGCCTGCGCGAACTGGGGAATCTGGTTGATGGAGTTAGAAAGATCAAGCCTGGGGAAGGTCTTTCTAGGAGCAAGTAGATTAGATTTATTTGCTTTTCAAAAATATAATAAGGCAAGTGCCAATAGTGACTTATCTTTTATTATCTTAGTGTCGTTTTGTCAACTTGTCGCTAGGCCTATCTCGGACCCAACGAGGCTCCCAAATTAGGACACGTATTTACATTTCCGCAATATGTGTTCAAATACTGCAAATACTCTTTTCAAATCTCTTACTGATTTCGCTACCTTCTTGTTTTTTTCTTTTCTTTCTTTTTGATTATTCCCCTTCCCAAAAGGTTGCTTTGCACGATTCAGGGGCCCTCCAACTTCTGCTACTCATACTCTATCGAAAGGCAAAGGAAAGGCAAAGATGGATGATTTGAACGCCATCAGAAAAGACAACAATACACATGTTGAACATGAGGAAGCTTCTGATGGTCGGGGTACTCAAGCCACAAATGATGCGGTTTCACAGCTTGAACAAAGAATACTAGAACTCTAGGGCTAGCTCGAGCAGGTCCGGAGCCTAGCAAAGCTATCCCTCACACTCAATATCCTAGACGTCAACCACTCAAACACCCAGGATGCTGCACCACCTCAAAACACACCTAACAAGCGCCCACATAATCCTCTCACGCCTCACTATTATACAACCCCACCACTAAATCAAACTATCCCTCCACAATATCATCAAAACACCTACCACACTCCATAAAATACCCCGCAAATCATTCCCGAACCCCAAAACTCCACCAATGATCACCGTTATACCCAAACTCCCAGTCACAAAAACAACCCTATATACATGGAGGCCGTACCTCACTCCACTCAACCCATATCCTATACACCAGAATCTACTGAGAAGGACCTGCTCATTAAGAATGTGGCTAAAGAGCTCAAGAAGTTGACAAGTCAGGTTCAAGGCATCGAAGGAGGTAAATGGATAGAATGTCTGAACTATGAAGACCTATGCATATAACTAGATGTAGAACTGTCGGAGGGTTACAAACCTCTCAAGTTCAAAACGTTTGACGGAACGGGTGATCCTAGGGTTCATCTAAGGACTTATTGTGACAAGCTTGTAGGGGTCGGAAAGGATGAAAGGATCTGACTGAAGCTTTTCATGAGGAGTCTTACAGGAGATGCTTTTTCTTGGTACATAAGCAAGGATCCTAAGAAGTGGGCCAACTAGGTAAGTATGGCGTTTGACTTCACGGACAGATTCAGGTTCAACATACAGAATGCACCGGATCTCTTCTACATCCAGAACTTAAAGAAGAAGCCTACTGAGACCTTCCGCGAGTATGGCACTCGTTGGAGGTCAGAAGCAGCCAAGGTCAGGCCGACATTGGACGAGGAACAAATGAACAAGTTCTTTGTCAGGGCACAGGATCGCAGTACTATGAAAGGTTGATGGCCATTGAAAACCATAAGTTCTTCAATATCATCTAACTAGGAGAAAGGATTGAGGAGGTCATTAAAAGCGGTATGGTGACAAACTTCGAGGAGCTACAGGCCACGAATAAAGCATTGCAGTCTGGGGGTATATCAAAGAAGAAGGATGAGGGAACAATAATAATCTCCCAAGGACCCAAAACTCTACTTGTATATTAGACCTCTCCGCTTGCATACGAAACACCTCCACCCACATATCAACCATCACCTCCCAGATATTCCCAACTAGCCACTGCTTATCACACATATAATTCCCAACCATCTTACTTTCAATCACCTCTGACTCGTCCAAACTACCCAAGACCCAGACCCAACTTTGACCGCAAATAACCCAAACAATACACCGCAATTGCTGAACCCATTGACCAACTGTATTAAAGGTTCAAGGTTGTTGTTACATCACCTCCATCCTTTTTGTTGCCATGGAGAACTCATACCAATGGATCAACCCAAATAAAACTTGTGCATATCATTTTGGTATGAAAGGGAACACCATCGACGAGCGATAAACAATGAAGGATAAGATTCAGACTTTGATTGATAATAAGGTCATCTAGGCAAAGGAAGCTATGCCCAACATCCGCAACAAACTCCTCCCAAATCATAGGGGTGAAGGTATCAATGTGATAGAGACTGATGAGGAATGGGATTCTGAGGGATCGATTGGACTTATCAAAGAGGGTGACGATCCTATGAACTCTGCAGTCACATCCATCCCATTATAGTGCAGATATAGCCACCAGTGGAGGTTGAGGTAACCGCACCAGTTACATTTGAGGTTGAGGTAGCACTGCCCGCAACTGCACCTGTTCCATTCGAGGTGAAGTAGCCACACCATTAATAGTGACAATGTCAACCACACCGCCTTTCAGCACCAAGGTTGTACCCTAGGATTATGTGGCCGAAGCTAGAAGAAAGGGAAAGGCCAAAATGGATGAATCCGGCACTGCATAAGGGATGACCAAAACATGAAGGGTTTATACGCCAGAACATCTGGGAGAATCCAGTAAATAGGCCTCCAACAAACTGCCCATTATTGAAACCGGCCCGGATGACCTTTGGAGGAAAGTACATGCAAGGGAGTATTCAGTCATCAATTATTTGAACTAGACTATCGCTCAGATATCTATCATGTCGCTGCTACAGAATTCAGAGGCACACAAGAATGATCTCTTAAAGGTGTTGAGTGAAGCATATGTACCTAACAACATCACTGGTGGAGAAATGGCCAATATAGTAGGACAGGTGCTGGAAAGCCACGAAATTACCTTCACAAGGACGAGCTGCCACCTGAGGGTTTGAATCACAACAGGAAATATCAAATTACCGTGCAATGTGAAGATAATTTCATTTCCAAAGTCCTGATCGATGGGGGATCCAGCCTCAACGTCTGCCTATTAACAACACTAAAGAGGTGCTTTCATTTTATTCAATCTAATGGTAGGGCTTTAAAGAGTAGGCGGTTCTTGGGAAAAAGTCTTGCATGAGATACGAGAAGGGACTATGAATGTGAAGGCATTTGAAGGGTCTTAGAGAGCTACCATTGGGGAGACCAATCTCTGTCTATAAATGGGGCCTACATGGTTTGATGTTGAGTTCCATGTACTGGATATATCTGCGTCATACAATCTGTTGTTGGGTCGACCCTGGATACATGCCGCTGGGGCTGTAGCATTAACCTTGCATCAGAAAGTGAAGTTCGAGTGGAACCACTAAGAAGTAATTATCCATGGAGATGGGAGCAACCCCATTTACACCTGTCAGACCATCCCGGTGGTTGAAAACAGAAGGATGGTGGGTGGAGAGACCTACCATCATATCGAGCGAGTCAACACAATCGATAAAGATAAGTGGTGGGATAGGAAGATAGCAAGCATGCTGTCATGGAGAGAGTATGAGCTTGGGAAGGGTCTTGGCAAAAATCTTTAGGGCATCTCCAAGCCGATACAACCAAAGCATCATGGCACTACTTTTGGGCTGGGATATCAATACACCTAGCAAGAGTATCAAGACTTGTCACCACTATGGCATGGTCTGTACTATCCACTTGAGCAGCCTATACCACACCTAAGTCAAACTTTCCATCAGGCCGACATTATATGGGGTTCAGAGGAGGAAGAAGCATTGGCAGCCATGAGAAACCTGTTCCTGAAAGATGATGATATGGACTATTGCATAATTGTTGAGGAGGAGGAGGAGGAAGGCCTTACCATCTGAGCTATAGAAAGGGGAGCATTCCTTCAAGAATTGGACTGTCAAACAATCCAGGGCCCCACGAGTCCCGGGGTAGCAAGGCTGAACAACATTGTTTATTTTGTTTTCTAAGAAAAAATGATTTTCCTTTTGGCATTTTGTTTTAAATATATTTAAAAAGTTCCAAAACGTTGTTTAAATTGTTGACAATATCTCTTATGCTTTCCATGATTATATCTTTATCTATACAGCATTACTATTTCCTATTTTGATGAACCGGCAAGTGTGACACGTAATAAGACAATGCAACGAAAGGATAATGATTCGGAAGAAGAGGATGTCATACCCGAGGAAATCGTCAAACAAGTAGAGGAATTTGAGATAAAGCCTAAGTCCAATCTGGACGAAACTGAAATAATCAAATTGGGAGATTCTGATATTTTCAAGGAGACTCGCATCAACATTCACTTGTCACCGTCAGAATAGAATAGTACACTCGGTTCTTGAAAGAGTATGAGGAAATATTTGCATAGTCATACGACGATATGACCAGATTAAGTACATCCATTGTGGCTCACAAGTTTCCCAGAAGCCCAATGTGTCCACCAGCAAAGCAGAAGCTCCAGAAGTTCAAGCCTAATATAATCCTAAAAATCAAGGAGGAGGTTACTAAGCAAATCAAGGACAAAGTCCTCAGGGTAGTGGAGTATCCAACTTGGCTAGCCTACATCATGCCAGTTCCTAAGAAGGATGGGAAAGTCAGGGTCTGTGTCGATTATTGGGATCTCAACAGAGCTAGACCAAAGGATGATTTCCCACTTCCAAACATACACATCTTAATGGATAAGTGTGCCAAGCATGAACTCCAGTCCTTTGTAGATTGTTTCACCGGGTACCATCAGATCTGGATGTACGAAGAGGATGTTGAGAAAATAGCTTTCGTTACACCCTGTGGGTGTATTGTTACAAGATGATGTCGTTCGGCCAAAGGAACACTGGGACCACCTACATGAGGGCCTTGACTACTATGTTTCATGACATGATACATAAGGAGATTGATGTATATATGGACGATGTCATCATTAAATCAAAGAAAGCCACAGATCATATATCAGACTTGAGGAAATTCTTCGACAGGCTGCGGAAGTACAACCTGAAATTAAACCCCGCAATATGTGCATTCGAGGTTCCTGCCGGAAAACTATTAGGATTCATCGTCAGCCGCCGAGGGATAGAATTTGATCCATCAAAAGTCAAAGTCATCCAAGAGCTACCACCGCCAAAGAGTAAGAAGGATTAACGAGTTTTCTGGGATGGCTAAGCTATATCAGTCGTTTCATAGCCCAGTCCACAATTATATGTGAGCCGATCTTCAAGATATTAAAGAATGACGTTGCGACTAGTTAGACCAAAGATTGTCAAAAGGATTTTGAAAAGATCAAGGAATACTTATCAACACCACCAGCCTTGATCCAACCAGAGCCAGGTAGACCACTGCTACTATACCTTGCAGTTCTAGATGGAGCTTTTGGCTACGTTCTAGGGCAGCACGACGAAATAGGGATAAAAGAACAGGCCATCTACTACTTGAGTAAGAAGTTCACTCCATATGAAGCACGGTACTCCCTGCTGGAACGTACCTATTGCGCTCTGACCTGGATAGCTCAGAAGTTGAGGCATTATTTATGTGCTTATACAATATATCTCATATCGAGAATGTATCCTTTGAAATATATCTTTCAAAAACCCATGGTCACTGCGAAGTTGGCTAAGTGTATAATCTTGTTGAGTGAATTCAACATTGTTTATGTAACCCAGAAAGCAGCCAAGGGACATGCACTAGCATATCATCTTGCTGAAAACCCCGTGGGAGGAGAATACAAACCCCTGAAAATGTATTTTCCCGATGAAGAGGTATTATTTGTAGAAGAATATATTGATGAGCCTTACGACGGTTGGAGAATTTTCTTTGACAGAATGAAAAACTTCAAAGGAGTCCGCATTGGAGCCACCTTGGTATCAGAAACTGGCTAACATTATCCTGTATCTGCAAAACACAGATTCACCTGCACCAACAACATGGCGAAGTATGAATCTTGCATACTAGGAGTCAACATGGCTATTGACATGAATATTCAGGAGTTGCTGGTAATCGGTGATTCTAATATTATTATGCACCAGGTACAAGGAGAGTGGTCACCAAGAATTCCAAGATATTTCCATATCTGCACCATGTGTAGGAATTGAAGAAAAGGTTCACGAAGATAGAGTTTCAGCATGTTCCCAGGATTGAGAACGAGTTTGCCGATGCATTGGCCACTTTGTAATCAATGATCCAGCATCCAGACAAGAACTTCATTGATCCCATCCCAGTAAGGAACCATAGTCAGCCGACATATTGTGCTGATGTTGAAGAAGAAACATACGGGAAGCCTTGGTTCCATGACATCAAAGAGTATCTGGCAAAATGAGAATACCAAGAGCATGCAAACCATACTCAGAAACGCACGCTTCGTAGACCGTCCAACAATTTCTTCCACAGTGGAGGAACCCTATATAGAAGAACACCTGATTTGGGACTGTTGAGGTGTGTCAACGTGAAAGAAGCTTCTAAGTTGCTTGAAGAGATACATGCCGGGACCTGTGACCCGCATATGAATGGCTTTGTCTTGGCCAAGAAGATACTTAGGACTGACTATTTCTGGATGACCATGGAGACATATTGCATCTGGTATGTTCAAAAGTGCTACCAAGGTCAAGTGCATGCACATATGATAAAAGTGCTGCCAAATGACCTTAATGCAACAAGCTCACCTTGGCCCTTCGCCGCCTGGGGAATAGATTTCATTGGTCCAATCGAGCCCACCGCCTCAAATGGGCATCGGTTCATTTTGGTAGTTATCGATTACTTCACCAAATGGTCAAAGCAGCATCTTACAAAGTAGTGACTAAGAAGGTTGTGGCGGATTTTGTCTGCGACCGGATTGTTTGTGTTCGGAGTTCGAGAGTCCATCATCACTGACAATGCTGCCAATCTCAATAGTGACCTGATGAAAGCCATGTGCGAGACTTTCAAAATCAAGCACAAGAATTCCATAGCATACAGACCTCAAATGAATGGAGTTGTGGATGCTTCCAACAAGAATATGAAGAAGATACTAAGGAAAATGGTAGAAAATCATTACGAGAAACTATCATTCGCTCTACTGGGATACCGTACCACAGTCCACACATCAACCGGAGCAACTCCCTACTTGCTGGTTTATGGCACTAAAGTTGTTGTCCCCGCCGAAGTAGAGATTCCTTCCTTGAGAATCATACAGGAAGCCGAGCTCAGCGACGCAGAATGGATAAGGAGCACCTGAACATCTGGCCCTCACAGACGGAAAGAGGATGAATGCGATATGTCATGGTCAAATTTATCATAATATGATATCCAAAGCTTTCAACAAAAGGTCAATCCAAAAGGAAATTCTCTCCCAACTGGCAAGGTCCTTACATGATTCACAAAGTATTGATAGGAGGAGCCCTCATACTCGCAGAAATGGATGTAAAAGTCTGGACAAAACCAATCGATTCAGATGCAATCAAGCAATATTATGTGTAATTGTTTATGTTTTTGGCATATGATGTAAATTGAACTAAGCTTGACCTGATTCTCGTTTAAGAGGGGATACTTGGCAACCATGTGGATTTGATCACAATTTAATAAAATTTCGATATTCCCCACAATAAGAAACTGGGGCAGAATTTGTGGAGGAGCCTCAAAATTCCGAAGCAAGTTCAGCTAAACGCTAGCATATACTGCAGTCAGAAATGTTTGTCCACCTAACTCGGGCAGAATTTTGAGGAGGACCCCTCAAAATTGTACAACAAGGGAAGTCTCAATGTCTCTGATCGTCTAACATTCATTGGTTCATCTAACAAATTTCTAAAAAATATATTTTTCGAAATAAACTCTTTTTAGCAAATGCTACCCTCGATGGTTCGAACAGGATCTTCAAACCGCGCGAAGAAAGTCAATCAAGTAGACGAGTAACAAAATGACCTCCCCCTACAGAACTCTCAATTTTTCTTTGAATGTAGGAACAATGAATACGCACACCTTGGAATCACAGTCTTCATAACAATAAAGATACAAAACTCATTTACATCTAAGAAACACTTTCATATAATCTATTATTTGTTATATTTGCATGGGGCTAAGCCATGTCCCAAATCCCGCATGAGGCTAACATATTTGCATAAGGCTAATCATTGACTTTTATTTGCATGGGATAAGCCCTGTCCCAAATCTCACATGAGGCTAAGCCCTGCCTTTGTATCTGCATAAGGCTAAGCTCCGCCTTCAACTTGCATGGGACTAAGCCCTGTCCCAAATTTTGCAGGAGACTAAGCCTTGTCTCAATCTTTGCATGGGACTAAGCCTTGTCCCGAATCTTGCATGAAGCTAAGCCCTGCCTCCGTATTTGCATAAGCAAAGCTCTGCCTTCAACTTGCGTGGGACTAAGCCTTGTCCCGAGTTTTTGCATGAGACTAAGCCCTGTCTAAATCTTTGCATGGGACTAAGCCCTGTCCCAAATCTTGCTTGAGGATAAGCCCTTCCTCGGTATCTCCATAAGGCGAAGCATTTCCTTTTATTTGCATTATACTAAGACCTTTCTCAATCTTTGCATGGGACTAAGTCCTGTCCCGAATCCTGCATGAGGCTAAATCCGGCCTCCATATTTGCATAAGGCTAACCATTGCCTCTTATTTGCATGAGACTAAGCCCTGTTTCAATCTTTGCATGGGATTAAGCCATGTCCCAAATCCTGCAGGAGGTTAAGCCCTGGCTCCATATTTGCATAAGTCTAAGAATTGCCTTCACCTTGCATGGGACTAAGCACTGTGCCGAATCTCACACGAGACTGTGTCCCTTGCACTACCTATTTTTCTTCTTTCGGGCCAAGCTCTGACCTCAACTTCACACAAGACTAAGACTTGTCTTGTTGCTCCTAGAATCATATTTTCGCATATCATGGGCTGAAATATCGCCAACTTGTCTGGAGGCGTCATAGTCTGAAGGCACCAGCCTCATAGCCGGAAGACATCATGCCATGGCCTGAGGATTTCTCAAACTTGAATATCATCATTCAAAGGCGTCATGGTTCGTAGGCACCATTTTCATGGCCCGAGAACATCATCTGAGGGCTTGCGAATCCCTCGCCGAACAATTCATTGCCCAGGACATCATGGTCTAAGGATGTCATCTTCAACCGTCAATAGAAAATTCTCACGGTCTGAAGGGAATTATCATCAGGTTTAAATTTATGCACATATATATGTTTGTGGCACATCTTTACTTGCATGTAACCCGACGAGCAATCATTACCCCAACAGGAGCAATCCCGCTTCGGTTCCTTCACACTGTCTCAAACTTGACCTCTCAGTGCAACCATATCACCTATTCCAAAACCTTGTGTCCGTTATTATGGAAAATTCATCGTTATATTTCGCCGATGAATCTAGAACTACACACGGCTTGAATCCTGTAAAACCAGGAATATGTAGGCAGCTCAGAAACCAGAGTGCGGCCTGTACCTCTAAAATCATCCTACTCGGTCAAAATTGGCCATCATATCTTTACCCGACAACTCTTTCATCATTCCCGAGTAAAGAGGGGCAGCTGTTGATACCCAATTTTTCCCTCTATTATTTTTCAAAATGCAAATCTACCTTAAAAATAGTACATGAGCATCAATTAATATTTTTTCCATAATTTTTGCATTTTTTCTAAGGATTTTTATTAATTTATCCCAGTATTTTTATTATATAAATAATTACTAATTGCATCACAAATGGCTTTATAGAAATCTTATGGCTTAATTTTACTATTTATATTTATACTAAGCTTTAATTATTTCACAAATAGCCACATTTACATTTTTGGTTATAATTGCAATAACTTTGCAATAACATCCCATGTATGCATTATTACATTATTTCACCAGAAAATAGTTTTTTATATTTTTTAAAAATGTAGTAATTTTTTAAACACATTTTTATACATGAAAATTATTTTTTATAACATGGTAATTATTTTTACTAATTATTTTACTAATTAATTGGGTATTTAAAAAATAGCCCTTTTTAATATCATTTTAACCCAATTATACTAGCCAATATATCCTAAAACTTAGTCCAATCCGCCCCAGGCCCAATTATGTATCTACCTAACCCAAACCCTTCTCTAATTGTGGCCGCTGATCTCTGAGATCAATGGTCCACATTAATCTCTTCCTTTTTTAACCTAAAGACTAACCCTAACCCCCTCATTCCTTTTTCCGCGCAGTCTTCGTTTTCCCTAACCCCTCCCTTCTCTCTCAATCACCACCTAAAACCTAGTTGTTGTCACCTGAAAAACTCCCCGTCTATGGGGTTTTTCTATATTTTGCGGCAGTTGCCGACCTGCTACATCTTCTGGTTGTTTGACTTCGTTGATCTATGGGAGAATCTCAAAGAGATTCAACCTGGTTTTGCTTGGAACTTTTTCACAGGCCTATCTATGGCCATTTTCGTTTGTGAGTGTTGTTTTCTTCCTATTTTTGGTTCAAAAATCCTAGTCTTATGACTACTTGGGTTTGTTCAGTTCCTTGTAGATCTGAAACGTTCTGAGTATTATTTGGTATTTTTCTACGAGAAACTTTCAATTTCTCTTATCATTATTTGATTTCAGTGATTTCTAAGAACTAGGGTTCGTCCTAAGTTCTCTTCAAACGATTTTCAAACTTCCAAGTGTTGAATCTCACTATTCTTTACTGGTTTGATTAATTTTTTGTGTATATTCCTAAACCCTAGGTCTTTCTGTTTCCGGCACTAGTTATTTTAGTGATTTTCCCTCTATTTTGTTTATTTCTGTCAATCCGATATACTGATTGATTTTTATTTGGAATTCAAATCATATTTTCCTATTAAAATCAGTATTTCTCTGTGATTTTTACCTATTTACCTTATATGTGACTTTAATTAGTACCACTTTCCTTAATTAAACCATTAGTATGATTTAGGGGTTTTATATGGTATGTGATTGATTTTCTTACCTTATTTGAGCCCTGATTTATACCGTTAATTGACTATCCTTATTCTAGGGGTGATTCACTCTTTACTTCAGTGAGTTCTATATATACTCTCATTACTGATTCTTTTAAAGACACGAGCACAGCTCAGAAAACCCCCCCCCCCCACACACACACACAGAGACTTTGCTCTCACTAAAAACTTTCTGCTACTTGTGTTCGTTACATTGTCTAGCTGGCTTAAAGCCAAGGCTAGACCACAGAGTTCTGCGTACTTTCACCTTCTGTTTTGCTACCTTTAACTGGTATGTCTCCACTACTATTTCCATTCATTACACTATGAAGCTTAAACCTATGTGCTTTCTTGTTTGTTGCTTCACTTCTACTGAATCCATGTCTTTTATGTATTTCAATTAGTATGATTACTTCTATCTTTCCCGTGACTTCAATTAGTATTTACTTCTGTAATTGCACTTATATCTTCCTTGTCTATTGATCTTAGTCAACATGATTACTTTTGTATTTAGATCTTACTGCTTTTAATCAGCATGACTACTCCTACATTTATTTCCATGTCTTTCCTATCTACTGCTTTAAGTCAGCATGATCACTACTGTTGCCATGCCCTACCCAGTGCCATGCAATCTGACTTTAAAACTTATGTGCTTCATTTCTATTGCTTCCCATCAGCATAATTAGGTCCTATTGAGTGCTATAGAATCTAGCTGCTATAATATGTCAACTTGCGTTGTGTTAATCACCATGCTTTTTATTCCTGATCAGTTTTATGTGTTCATGATTAGGGATTTCAATGTTCCTAACCTCTGCTGCTACCCATTATGTGTGTAATTGTTTGTTCCTAGCATGCTATATGCCCACCTAGTGTTAATTAATGAACTAAGCTAAATCTGGGCAATGTGAAGCTTTGCTTGGAAATGGTTGTGATCTTGTTTTGTCCCTTGTTTGATTGCTGAAAGCCTTTGTTTTCATAGTGTTGCTATGACTCTGTTTACTCCTATTTTACTTCTAATTGTTTTCTTAAAACTATTCTTATTTTTCAAGCACTATTTTGAACTCCCACTCTTCGAATATCTAGGGTCCTGCACCTCTAGTGTGAGCATTGCCTAGGAGTCTATGAGACTCCTCCAAACTCTGACACATTGAGGCTAGCTCTTCCACACTTATGCACAAAACTATCTTCTTTAAAAGGTTCCTAGTGTGAGCATTGCCCGGGTACCTGAGGCCCTTGGGAACTTTGACGCACTAGGATACCATATTGGGTACTATGAGATGCTGGCACTTCAGACTTGGTTGAAGGCCTGGTTTACCAGGTTTACTTGAGCCTATTACTATTGTAATTCATTTATCTTTGGTCTGTAATAATAATTCTTGTAAAACAGATATTGGGAATATTAGTAAAATGGGAGGGACTTTTATATATATTTTGTGGGGAGTCGATTAGAAACCATGCTCATAGGACTGTTATGATTGTCTACATGCATTAAAATAATGCCCCTACGGCTGTCAGGATTATCAGCATGAATTAGAAACCATGCTTATAGGATTGTTATGTGCACTAGAAAACATGTTTATAAGCTCATTATACTATTTGTTCTAAATTTCCATTCTAAAAACTCTGCATTCTCACACTTGCATTGAAAATCTAGTTCATAGATCTTTATCAATTGTGCCTTAATAGTCATGCTCAAAAGCATTCCTACGTGCATTATAGATCATGTTTCTATGATTTTTATTGTACTCGCTTAAATACCATGCCTATGGTAAAATCGTATAAAATCAGTTTTTTCATTTAGCAGTCATGCCTATAAGTAATAAGCATAAAAGAAGTCCCAACACCTAGATATCATGCTTATAGAGATGAACATGTAAAACCAGTTCTGTAATGTTTGTGATTATTTAGCACCTACACAACGTGCCTATAGGGTCTAATGAGTAAAAATATGCCCGTTAAAAAATCGATCATTTGTTTATTATGGCTATGATTAACGTTTAGATGACGTTCATAGGATACTTCTGATCCACGCCTAGGCAAGCCTGTAGGACAACTAAGATCATGAAATTGTGAAACTCAATTTCTGTTTGACTGCTTATAAACTGCCCAGATTCAGGAAGTGACAAAATTAGTAGGCAAACTGATTTGGTATTCACTGCCTCACCTTAGTAAAATATTGTATATATTCTTCTTTATGCTCACCTAGATATCATGCTATAGGACTTTAGAGTGTTTTAAAACTGTTGTTTTAGGCGTGCAATTGTCTGCTTATTTGTGGAGGTAAATGTGATCCTTTAATTGCTCTGTTATATGATAGTCCTATTTGTTTTGTTTGTCGCTTAGACTTTCTCCTTTCAAACACCGTAGGTGAGTCTAGAACCACTTTAACTAGAAATCCTAAACACCTCTAGGATCCTAGGTAAGGGACAGGTAATGCACGCATAGAGTACGCATTTAATTAGAATTTCTTATATAACTATTATGGGGAGGGTAACTGGGTAGTAAATGATATGATGACTTGTGCGTTAATACTACGCGTAACACCTCTATTTGAGGAAATTTTACCAAGTATTGCACAGAAGTGATCCTATAGGCTAATAAACTTAGGACCCCTTTATTCTCGTTTTGAATAATCCATATGTTCTTAAATTGCTTTATTTCCTTAATGAGTAATTCACAAAATGAGTTTTGCCGGGACCTGCCGTTGTGGACCTCGAGGGGTGCCTATTACCTTCCCCTCAAGGTAATTTCGAGCCCTTACCCAATCTCTGGTAATGTAAACCGTCTTATGAGTTATCTACGTTAGGTGCCCTAACGCACCTTAAATCCGTTAGGTGGAGACTCTTCAAACTCCATACCCCTTCCCAAAAGGAAATGAGTTGTCCCAAAAATGTCGAAACCCGGACTCTGCAAGAAAAAAAGGGAGCACGATAGTAGAGGACTTCCCCGCATCTTTTCCTTTGCTAGCACCGTCACGGGCCATTTCAACATATAAAATAATCAGCTTAAATGTGAGAATGAATCAATAAATCTACCTTAGGTTAACGTGAAAGTTGAAGGTGAGCCCACACATAGAACCGGAAGCTCTACGCAATATAGTCACAATAGTTGTTCAACAAGTACACGTGTTGCACCACAAAGACAATGAGTACTCAAGACTTTCCCATGCCACATAATTATATTCTGAGTGTTATCCCATACAAAACAAGTAGTCGACTATGGCAATGCGACTTAGCCTTAGTGCAAGCAAGTAACACATGATCCCCAATCACTACAAGTAATACAATACACTAACTAATTCTAACAAGAAGATACAACATACATGATATATTCAACTAGGTTTGAGTAGTGTGGTTATGTCATGGTAATCATTGAAAACAAGCTTCGGGCTATCTTAAACAACTCAAACATCCCACAGTTAGCCCAAACTAGCATATAACAATACTCGGCTACTCAAGGCTTCACCGGTTCAAAAAATATTCATTCAACCATATTATCGAATACGTGGTGGGTATCAAGTGTGTGAAACTCAATTCAACAATGGTGGAACATGTTTACCCTCCCAAATTTTAACGAAGTAGAGGGACTTATAGTTTACTACTCCGTGTGATACATTCACAATCAAGTTCAACAACAAATTTTATTTTTTCATACTTCCCACCACCCATCACATACTTAAAAGCATCAAAAGAAGTAGGGGATAAATTGGGGGTGAGGTGGAATTAGGGGTTTGCAACTAATCAAAAAAATAAAATAAAACAAGAGACAAATAATAAATATACCTATGTAGGAAATGAAAGCAATAAAGAGTAGTAGAGAATTTTGAGAGAGAGAGAGAGATAGAGATAGAGAGAGAGATAGAACGAGAGTGGAGAGAGAGAGAGAGAGAGATAAGAGTAGCGGGTGAGAGGGGGAGGGTTAAGGCCTTGATTTTGTTATATTAATGTGAATTCGGATAGTAATGGGTAGTAGGAATGGGTCAAAAGGTGAGTGAAAATAGTTATTTGGGTCGGAGTCAAAGGGTAAACGAGTTAAATAAATAATTAATGAAATAAACTAAAACAAAATAAATAAAAAAATACCTGGACCCCCGCCCAACGTGCCACAACTCAACGCTAGCTGGGGAAACACTCCTGTTTTTTGCGTGTTATGCAGCGCGACGCGCTAGTGTGGGCATTGGTTTTTTTTTTTTTTTTTTTTAAAGCATCCTCGATCCCCTGAGCATTTGTACATCTATTATACACACCAAAACACTCCTACCTGCAATTTTATAAGTAAAAAGAAAAACAAACACAAAAAAACTCTAGTCTACTCGAACTAAAAAGAGAAAAACTAAGCTACAAAGCAATAAAAAGTGGGTTGCCTCCCAACAAGCGCCTGATTTAACATCGCAGTACGACGCAGTGTCTCGCTTACTCATCAGTGAGTACCACTTTGGACTTCTGGTGATCCGTGACGCCTCTCTAGTAGTGCTTGACTCTTTTCCGTTCACCAAAAAATTTCTTTCACCATTTAAAGCGCGCAACTCGATTGCACCTTATGGGGTGACTTTCACCACCTCATATAGATTTGACCACCTTGATTTTGACTTCCCGAGAAATAACTTGAGCCTAGAATTGAACAAAAGTACCTTATGTCCTAGTTTAAAGTGACGAGGCTTGATATGCATGTCATGCCATCTTTTTGTTTTCTCCTTGTAAAGCTTAGCATTTTCATAGGAATGCAGCTTGAACTCATCTAAATCATTCAACTGAAAGAGCCTCTCTCGCCCACAGCTTACAAGTTCATATTCAACTTCTTATGTTCATGTTCAACCGGCAAATAACATGCCTTCCCATACAAAAGTTTGTATGGAGACGTCCCAATCGGTGTTTTGTATGGAGTCCTATATGCCCACAAGGCATCATGTAACTTTGCAGCCTAATCTTTCTTATTCAAACTCACTATTTTCTCGTATCTGCTTTATTTCACTGTTTGACAATTAAGCCTGTCCACTTATTATTGGATGATATGCAGTGGCAACTCTGTGGCGGACCCCATACTTGGCTAGAAGGTTATTCAACAACCGATTATAGAAAGGTTCTCCTTCATCACTAATCAAGTCACACGGAGTACCAAACCTCGAGAATATGTTATTTTTTCAGAAAAGTGGCTGGCATCATTGGCTAGAAATGCAACAACCTCCCCCCATGGGACACGTGGTCCACCGCTAGCAAAATGTACTTGTTTCCTCTAGCTAATTGGAATGGTCTGATGAAGCATATGCCCCACACATAGAAAATCTCTAACTTGAGGATATTATTCAAAGGCATCGCATGCCCCCTCGTAATTGTTCTTGTTCTTTGACATCGATCACACTTCTTAATAAATTCATGGGCATCTTTGAACAATGTTGGCCAACAGATCCCCGACTGCAATAGCTTTATCGCCTCCATGATGGCCCCCGTAAGGTAAGGCATGGCAGTCCTACAACACTAGTTCCACCATTTTTTCGGAATGCATCTCCTCATCAAAGTTAGCACACTTCCGGTACAGGAATGGCTCATCCCAGTAGTAAAAGTTCACATCATGCGAAAAATTCTTTCTGGCCTCAGATTGGATTTTAGGAGGAAGAACGCCACTCACAATATAGCTCACATAGTCCGCGTACCATGGAGTAGGGTCATGGGTGATGGTAAAAAGTTTCTCATCAAGAAATGTCTCCTAAGTTGTCCACCTCCTCCACATGCTCATGATTTTCCAGCCACAATAGGTGGTCAACCACTTGGTTTTTTTTGCCCTTCCGATTTCGTATTTCGTATTTCAACAAAAGCCAGCGCATCAATCTTGTTATGGATTTTTTTCAAAAGTAAATACCTGATTGCTGCATGATTGGTGGGGACTATGACTTTTGTTTGCACCAAGTAACCCAAATTTTTTCAAAGGCTCATACAACTTCCAACAACTCCTTCTCAGTGGTGAAGTAATTCAACTATGCATCATCAAGAGTCTTACTCGCATATTATATTGAGTATAATATCGTGTCCTTCCACTGTCCTAGCACTAACTTAGTAGCATGGTCACTTGCACCACATATAGTTCAAATGGAAAGGACCAATCAGGTGCCACAATGATCGGGGCATCCACCAACTTCTCCTTAAGCTCCCCGAACGCCTTCAGACATGCTTCATCAAATGTTACATCCTTTTCGATCAACCTGCATAACGAAGTAACAATTTTAGAAAAATGTTTAATAAAGCATCTATAAAATCCTATGTGTCCCAAGAAGCTCCGGGCACCTTTCATAGAGATGGGTGGAGATAATTTTGCAACTGCCTCCACCTTCACCTTTTGAACTTCAATACCGTTTTTGATACTCTATGACTCAAAATAATGCCCTCTTGCACCATAAAATGAAATTTTCCCAATTTAGCACCATATTCGTTCCTTCACACCGTACCAACACCTTGGCCAAATTCTTCAAACAATCATCATAAGAAGACCCAAAATCTCAAAAGTCATCCATGAAGACTTCTACAAAAAATTTCACCATATCGATAGAAATTGCTATCATACACCTCTAGAAAGTGGTCGGTGCATTAGAAAGACTGAATGGCATTCGCTTAAAAGCAAAGGTACCATAAGGGCATGTGAAAGTCATTTTCTCATGATCCTTTGAGGCTATGACAATCTGCTTGTACCCCGAATAACCATCAAGGAAGCAATAATTCTCATGCCCAGCCAACATGTCCAACTTTTGGTCAATGAATGGAAGTGGGAAGTGGTCCTTGTGGCTTGATTTGTTGAGCCTTATATAGTCAATGAAATCTTTTCACCCTGTCATAGTGCGAGTAGGAATTATCTAATTTTTTTCGTTTTCCACCACAGTCATCTCACCTTTTTTAGGCACATATTGCACTGGGCTTACCTAATTGCTGTCCGAAATAGGGAAGATGATACCTGCACCAAGCCACATAATCATTTCCTTCTTCACGACCTCCTTCATAATAGGATTCAACCTTCTTCATTGCTCAATGCTGGGAAAAATTCCATCTTCCAAAAAAAATTTGTGCATGCAGAATGATGGACTAATTCCCTTAATATCAGCAATTGTCCAACCAATAGCTCTTTTGTGATCACGAAGCACCCTTAGTAGCTTTTCTTCTTGAAAATAGGTCAAGATGGATTAAATAATCATTAGCAAAGTTTTGGAACTCATCGAGTAAGCATAGCGTAGGTGCACTGAAAGAGGCTTGAGCTCTAGTTTTAGAGCTTCTTCAACAAACGATTTAGGAGGAGTCAGAGTAACTGGTCGATCTAACTCCTCAAATTTCCAAAGCCTATAAACATATTGGCAAAACAAGTTAAGGAATTTCTCAATATCCTCGACCAATCCATATTCAATTTCTTCTCCATCCCCTATGAATGCTTTTTCAAGGGAGTCTATGGAATTCATATAAGTTACCACCACCACAGAAATCATGGATAATTCTCCATGGTGGGCAGAATTTTAAGTGCTTTATATACATTGAAGACCTCCACTCGATCGCCGTTCTCATTGTCCTCTTGCCTTCACATACATTAATAATAGCTCCGACTATGGCTAGGAATGGACGCCCAAGAACAAATTGGACTTCCTGATCAGGCTCATAGTTCAAGATAATAAAATCAGCAAGGAATATGAAAGAACTCACTTGGACTAACACATCTTCACTCACCCCTTCCAGACTAGCAAAAGACCGATCAGCCAATTGTAAAATCACACTACTTGGGTGCGGCTCACCTAGCCCCACCTGCCTACATACATATTGCAGAATCGAATTGATGCTCACTACAAAATCACACAAAGGCTCACTCGACTTGCATGCTTACCAATCGAGATCTGGATAATGAAACTACCTGGATCTGTTAGTTTCTAAGGTAACTTGCATTGAATTCTTGAGTTATTCTTTAGTGAGTATCACAATTTCAATCTCGGCCAACTTCCTATTGTTTGCCATTATGACTTTGATATATTTTGCATAGTTGGTCACATCCTGTAAGATGTCTACCAGTAGAATATTAAATTACACCTGCTTCAAAATATCAAAAAAGCTTCTTGTAAGTAGCATTATCCTTTACTTTCGGCAATATTTGACGAAACGAAGGTGGTGGCTTCACAACTATTTGATGTGGTTTCTTTTCCACCGCCTCTTCAAATGACTTCTCTAACTCCCTTGCAATTTCTTATTTTATTTCAGTGGTGGCATGTTTCTCACTAAACCTCGCTTTATTTTCTTCGATGGGACTTCTTCTAATTGCATCCGATTCTTTAGTGCTACAATATTAATAGATGCCTTAGGGTTAGCCTTAGTATTGCTAGGAAGATCCCCATCTGGTCAAGTATTTTGGACACTAGAAAGTTTCCCCATTTGTCGCTCCAAATTCCAAATAGTTGTTGAGTGGGCTCACGCTTGGGCCTGCTAGTTAGCCATCAATTTCTTTAGCATCTCCTCAATGTGACTCGTTGAGCTTGTGGATTGTTCAGTCGTTAGTGGTCAATATTACTATTGAGGAGCTTGTGTCCTGTACTTATCCTAAGCACCTTGATTTCTGCCCCAAGAAAAATTTGGGTGGTTTGTCATGTTAGGATTGTAAGTGTATCATACTGATTTGTATGGCCCCAATTTGGTGGGTAATATCATAAGTGCATGGCGTGACAGCTCTAAAAGTATGGCCTTATAATCTGTGACGGACACCTGCCCCTGCTCTAACCGCTCAAACTGACCCCGCAGCTCTTCCCTCTCAGAGGGTGGAATATATTTGTCTAAGAACATCTTTGTGAACTGCTCCCAAGGGATAGTAGGAGAATCTAT
This sequence comes from Nicotiana knightiana, assembly GCA_005239525.1. Classification (NCBI taxonomy): domain Eukaryota; kingdom Viridiplantae; phylum Streptophyta; class Magnoliopsida; order Solanales; family Solanaceae; genus Nicotiana; species Nicotiana knightiana. Next base: position 42,057 of record MDKJ01169142.1, read on the forward strand.
TGTCTTGCTGAGAATATAAGACTGCCAGCACCTGCGAGCTCTACCCTCTAACTGGAATATGGTGAAGTCCACTCCATGGGACGCTAGGATCCCAATGTTGTGCAGTCTATCCGTGCACCTACCAATGAAGTCCTGGGCATCCTCACCTCGCTCACCCCCGAAGACTGGAGGGCGAAATCGAGTCCATCTGTCTAACATCTTCTGTTGATTGCCTTCCGCAGCTGGTCTGGGCTCCGGAGCTGCTACTACAGGCTGGGTACCACCCATGGCAATGTACCCGGGGTGTGATGTACTGCTGCTGTCGGTCATGCGGCCTGGATAGTAGGGGTCTGGGATCCCCCTCCCGCCTGAGAAGTGGCAGGATCTGCTGGAAATAAACCAGCCTGGGACATAGTGTCCATATATCTCATCATACGGCCCATAACTTACTTGAAGCCTGGCGCCTTCATAAAATCTACGGGTGCAGGATCTGCTGGAGGCACCTCATCCTGCTTCTCTATAATAGGGTCCTCTGGTGGCAGGACCGGAATAACTCTGGGACGCCCTCGTACCCTACCACAGGCCGGTGCCCTCCCCCGGCCTCTACCGCGGCCTAGGACAGCGGAGGTAGCGGCCCCTCCCGGGTCTCGAACATAAGATGCACACGTCCTCACAATCTGTGAGAGAATAGAAGAATGAATTTAGTAAATCATCGAGTGTACGATAGAATGAGAACAAATAGAGGTTTCCTAACACCCTGTAGCCTCCTGGAGGTAAGTACAGACGTCTCTGTACTGATCCGTAAGACTCTACTAGGTTTTCCCGTGACTCGTCAGACTTACGTGAACCAAGGGCTCTGAACCATGCTGTCATGACCAAAAATCCCACATGCGTCATGATGGCGCCCAACACCGAAGTCAGATAAGCCAACAATTGTTTACTAGTGCGATTTTCCTTAACATACCAATCTCACATATTTCCCAATGTTTTAAACTTATCTCAATTAAATAAAAGGGTAAACATTTACCAATTTAAATACATATAGATAAAAATGATCGTGATCTAATATATATATAGTCCCAAAATAAGAGTCTACTATGTGTGTGTCATGAACTAGTGTCACAAGTCAACAGGCGAACTAGTAGAATATACACAAGATGATACATAATTGTACTGCTGTTTGAGAGGAATAGACATAAATAAACAAAAAGATAACTCCATAGCAGAACTGAGAAACGTCAGGGGGGTGCAGCTCACCGTGGAGTCAGGTCCAAAAGAAAAGTCAAGCTCCGGTCGGATAACCTGAAACACCAGCCTCAGAACCTGGACAATTAAGTACAGAAGTGCAACATGAGTACATAAATATATATGTACCAGTGAGTATCCCGCCTAACCTTGAAGAGGTAGTGACGAGAGGTCGACTTGACACTCACTAAGGCCCAACAGTAATAATGTAAAATAGGATATACGGAATGAAGTAGACATGTGAGGCACTAAGCAGCAGATACCTATCAAAAACAGAAAAAGCAGGAAACTACTGAAAATGAGCAACGATGTACACTTTCCTTTTTTTCCACCCAAATATATGTCAAGTCAATATCAATGGAAAACAGTACCCAATAGCCCAAGCGCACACAAGGATAAGACAACCGGTCGGAGTCATAAGGAAATATCTAGACACTAAATGGATGTAAAGCTTCCCTCGCTCGTGAATCATACCTGCGACTCGGGTGCTGACACATTTATATACATTTACCATAAAGCTTCACTCGATCGCAAATCATACCTGCGACTCGAGTGCTGACACACTTATGTATAATTACCATAAAGCTCCCCTCAATCGCGAATCATACCTGCGACTCGAGTGCTTACTCATATATATATAATTAACATAAAGCCCCCCACGATCGCGAATCATACCTGTAACTCGAGTGCTGACTCTTATATATAATTAACATAAAGCTTCCCTCGATCGCGAATCATACCCGCGACTCGAGTGCTGACTCTTATATATAATTAACATATATATATATATATATATATATATATA
>MDKJ01094923.1:0-17681 GCA_005239525.1 Nicotiana knightiana
AAGCACATAAAATGCGAGGTATATAATGCTTAAAATCACGAATTCTAGCCACACATCAATGACGGTAGAAGAGGTTAACTCTTCAGTTAAGTCAAATGAGCTTCAATTAGAAAGTAAAAGGAAATACTAAAACAATTATCTCTAATCACATCATGTAGAGGTGAAACTAGCAAATAGGAACTCAAGCATATCAAAACAACTTAATACACGGTGAATATAAGGACTTAAGAACCCTAAAGGCCAACTTCTCACAAATAAGTCCAAGCACACACTCGTCACCTCACGTACACGGACTACAATCAACATGGAAGACTCAATCCTAAGGGGTAATTCCCCCACACAAGGTTAGGCAAGATACTTACCTCGAACCGCTCAAATCAAATCCGAAACCACGCTCTCGCCACGAGTATCCAACTCCGAATGGCCCAAATATAATCAAATCAATTGCATAATGTAAATATAATTACAAGTAACTACTTTAGCTAATGAATTCGAAGCTAAGGCAAGAAAATAGGAAAGACTCCCAAAAAGTCCCTCGGGCCCACGTCTCGAAATCGAGTAAAATTTACAAATTATGAACACTCATTCACTCACGAGTTCACTCGAACAAAAATCATCTAAATCCGATATCAAAACCTAATTCAAATCCCGAATTTTCAATTGGGGAACCCTTGCCCCATTTCCAAACTTTTACCCTCAAATTCCTTAATTAGACGATGAAAACAACAATAGATGATTGTATTATGATCAAAATAGAGTTAAAATTTGTTACCGAATGATTCTCCTTCAAAATCCCTCGAGAATTCGTCTCCCACCAAGCTCCAAATCAAATTTTTGTGTTAAGAAATTTCAACCCTCGAATTCCCTATTTCTGCCCAGCGATTTCTAAAACTGCGGCTCATGGGCCGCACTTGCAATCCCGCACCTACGGAAAACACATCGCAGGTGAAAAAAAATCACTTAAACGGTTGGGTCCGTATCTGCGACCCCAGGGCTGCATCTGCGGAACCCAGCCGCATCTGTGAGCCCAGCGACCAAGCCCATTTTCGCATCTGCGATCACTCTCATCGTACCTACGGGTTCCCCTCCGCAGGTGCGAAACACCAGAACTAGCAACACCAGATTTTTGCTTAAGTCCAAATTTCTTCCGTTAAGCATCCGAAACATACCCGAGGCCCTCGGGATCTCAACCAAACCTACCAACCAGTCCTATAACATCATTCGAACTTAGTCGATCCTTCAAGCCACATTGAATAACACAAAAACATGAATTAAATGCGGATTCAAGCTTAAGAACTTAGCATTTTTCCCAAATTCTACAAACGATGCGAACCACATCAAACCTCGTCTGAATGACCTCAAATTTGACACACGGGTCACAAATGACACTATGAACCTACAGCCACTTCCCGAATTCCATTCCGGGCTCGATATAAAAATTTCCTATGCGGAACCCAGCCGCATCTGCGAGCCCAGCGATTAAGCCCATTTTCGCATCTGCGATCACTCTCATCGCACCTGCAGGTTCCTCTCCGCAGGTGCGAAACACCAGAACCAGCAACACCAGATATTTGCCTAAGTCCAAATTTCTTCCGTTAAGCATCCGAAACATAACCGAGGCCCCCAAGATCTCAACCAAACCTACAAACTAGTCCTATAACATCATTCGAACTTAGTCGAACCTTCAAACCATATTGAATAACACCAAAACATGAATTAAACGCGGATTCAAGCCTAAGAACTTAACATTTTTCTCAAATTCTACAAACGATGCGAACCACATCAAACCTCATCTGTATGACCTCAAATTTGACACACATGTTACAAATGACACTATGAACCTACAACCACTTCCGGAATTTCATTCCAGGCTCGATATCAAAATTTCCTATGCGGAACCCAGCAGCATCTGCAAGCCCAGCGACCAAGTCCATTTTCGTATCTGTGATCATTCTCATCGCACCTGCGGGTTCCCCTCCGCAGGTGCGAAACACCAGAACTAGCAACACCAGATTTTTGCCTAAGTCCAAATTTCTTCCGTTAAGCATCTGAAACATACCCGAGGCCCCCGAGATCTCAACCAAACCTATCAACTAGTCATATAGCATCATTCGAACTTAGTCGAGCCTTCAAACCACATTGAATAACACAAAAACATGAATTAAACGCGGATTCAAGCCTAAGAACTTAGCATTTTTCCCAAATTCTACAAACGATGCAAACCACATCAAACATCTTCCGAATGACCTCAAATTGGACACACAGGTCACAAATGACACTATGAACCTACAACCACTTCCGAAATTCCATTCCGAGCTCGATATCAAAATTTTTACTGCCGACCGAAATCGCCAAAAATTTCAACCTTCGGCAATTCAATCATAAATCTACTACGGACCTCCAAAGCAAATTCCGGACGCGCTCCTCAGCCCAAAATCACCATACGAGGCTGAGCAAGACCTTATGCCGCCGAATGGAACTTGAATTCTCAAAACGACCGACTAGGTCGTCACACAACTTCTGACAGCCCTAATTTCACTCTGAATCAGAAATGGAATAGATGAAAAGGATAAATAGCACGAAATCAAAGGATAACCCTAAACCAAACAGTGTAATCTGATGAAAGTTGAAGAACGAAATCAAAGAAGAAAGGGTAATTGATCGTGAGTGAAAGAGAGAAGAAACAAGTTTAGGATTTTTTTAACTAGTTGAGATGAACAAAGTGAATTTTGAAAACGGGTACTTTACATTAGGTGTTTAGATTAGGTAATTCTGACGTGATAAAAACAATAGTTGACATTTCTTGGTTGGTTCGTTTTGACATGTAGGACGCATTTTACTTCACGCGCAAGTATTTTTAAAAAGACTAAACGGGTAAAGTTAAATCGATACATAGTTGTACTATTTAATATATTTAATAAGTACAAGCTTAGCCCAGGTAGCCAGATAAAAATATTGCGCATGTTAACGTAGCCGTACATATATTCCGCCTTTATATTATGATCGGATATTCAGATTTCAGGATTTAAAACTATAACCTGTTAACCAAAATAAAATAAAAAAAACTGTAAACTGATCTGCATCTTAGAAGACCTGCCCCATAAAGGACAACCAGGCAATTATTTCTAAGTTAGAAAGTACACCACTAGTTAGTGCCGGTTTACATAACGAATGGGAGGATTACCTAATACCTGACAACTGAAGTCACGTCCACTTGTAACTTAAAGTAATTCAACAGGTGATGTTATCGTGCCATTGGATTAATCACAAACTTCTCAACTCTAATTTTTGTATTACAAAAGAAAAGGCTCCATTCATGCCCTTCATGTGAATTTAGAAATTTTTGTATTTATTTTCCAAGAGATTATACGGTTATGATTGTTTTATTTCCAAACAGTACTTTCTCCTCTCCAAAAAAAAGAAAAAGAATCATGCTATTTAATTTTTGTCTCGATTAAAATATTAATTTATTTAAAATTCATATATTAAATAACTATAAGTAGTGTATATTGCATATTTTTAATAAAAGTACATTCGAAATGTATATTGTAGTTAAAGTAAACTTCCAATTTCAAATAATAATAGTGTGAAGATGAAATGAAACAATATACTAATTGAGTACTAAAAGACAAATGCTGGTTAAATAAAGAAAATTAAATAAAATTGGAAGGCCAGAGCCACGCTTTTTGGTAATTGTTCTCCAAGTTGAAGGGCAATTTTAGGGAGTGGTTGAACAGATGAGTACTAAAACCACGACACAAGACGAATGAAAGTGTCTTTAAATTCAAGCTTTGTGTTATTTTTAGAAAGAGAAATCGACAGGAGAGTAGAATTGCTTCTTTTTAGCGATGGCTGCAACAACACAAGGCAAATGGATCAAGGTTTGCCATATATTGTTTAAGCTCGCGTTTGATCATAAATTCTCAAATTTATTTTAGGTAATGTTTGGCGTGAACATGAAAATGTGTTTGGAGATATCTTTTCAAAACATATTTTTCAAATTTATTTTGGAAAAATATGTGTATTATTAGGGATTTGGCCTAGAACCAACAATTGAGCTGGTTTTGGGATTTGGAATTTGGAATTTGAGATTTTGCCAAAATATAAATAAAATTCTATTGCCAAACATGTGTTTGCCAAATAAAATCCAAGTTTATCTTGGCAATATCCAGGGCCAAACGGTCCTAAGTTTCTCTGATATGTTACTTTCATGTCTGTCTGCTTCTTTTGGACTAATAACTAAAATTATAGTAATAATTTCTTGAAATCTGGTGTCTGGGTATTTGAATCTCTTGTTTAAGCGGTTCCTTTTATTTTTCTGTGTCCCTGGACCCATCCATTTGGAGAATTGAGATCACATAGATAGACGTAGTGTAGGGTATTCTGTTCTTTCGATTTAATTTTAGGCTAATTGATGGATTTCATTAACATAGTCTCTCAAATGCAGCTGGAGGAAAAAGGGGCTGGACCTGGGGCAAGAAGCTCGCATGCCATCACTATTGTAGGACAAAAGGTATATGCCTTTGGGGGTGAATTCACACCTCGTGTCCCTGTCGACAACAAATTATATACGTTTGATCTCAATGACCAAGAATGGTCCGTGGCAGACGCTGCTGGGGATGTCCCTCCACCTCGTGTTGGTGTCACTATGGCCACTGTAGGGGAAACAATCTATGTATTTGGTGGCAGAGATGCTGAACACAAGGAGCTCAATGAGCTCTACTCTTTTGACACAACTACTAACAAATGGACCTTATTGTCTAGTGGGGATGAGGGTCCTCCTCACCGAAGCTACCACTCGATGACTTCTGATGATCGGAGGATATACGTCTTTGGTGGTTGTGGAAATGCTGGAAGATTAAGTGATCTTTGGTGTTATGATGTTGTTGATAAGAAATGGATCAAATTTCCTGTACCAGGGGAAAATTGTAAACCAAGAGGTGGACCTGGTTTGACTGTGGTACTAGGCAAAATCTGGGTTGTGTATGGATTCTCTGGGGATGAACTTGATGATGTGCATTACTTTGATACAGTTGAAGAAAAGTGGGTGCAAGTGGAGACAAATGGTGAAAAACCTACTGCTAGGAGTGTATTTTCAACTTTTGGGATTGGGAGGTACATTTTTATCTATGGTGGGGAAATTGACCCCAGTGACTTAGGTCACTTAGGTGCAGGGAAATTTTCCGGTGATGTCTATGCCCTTGACACGGAGACACTAGTTTGGAAACGGTGGATTGATTCCGGTGACCATCCGGGGCCACGAGGGTGGTGTGCCTTCGCCAGCGGCCGACGAGATGGTCAAAAGGGGCTGCTGGTTTATGGTGGCAATTCACCTAGCAATGATAGGCTTGGTGGTATTTTCTTTTTCACTCCTCTGGTGGAGACTTGAGTGGAAATGAGAAGTGATGAATGTTGTAATAACAAAATATCTTCAAGATGATTTTTGAGCTGTTAGCATTGTGTGGGAAAGAAAATATGTTCTGTGTCTGTTTATTGATGCTTTTGTAAATGTTTATCGGGCTTCTTAAATCAAGGATCCATGTTGCGAAAATTCTTACTGTAGATCACTACTTCTCTATGTTTAGTTTTACTCCAATATTAGTACCTTATGCATGTCAAGAATACACTTTAACTTTTCATGTTTAGTTTAAAGTTTCATTAACCTTATCAAGAGTTAATGGTTACGTTATCCAAACAAAAAGACTCTAAATACCGTGGAAGATATGATTTTCTGTGCTCTCTTACGGCAGTTCTCCTCTTGTTCTGAAAGCTTCTTGAATTTCGTTCATGTCATAAGTAATACACAGCAGTTGCAAGTGAAAGTGGGGGATGAATTGTAGCCGATTAAAAATCTTGGTTGACTAAGTGTAAATTTAGTCGACTAGACTTTGCACAACAAATAATTTTAGTAGGAATGAACTAAACAAACAGAAAGGTAAAGAAGGCACAACAGCTTTTATACTGGTTCAGTACCAGTGTGGTATCTACGTGTAGTTCCCTTTGGTCACAAGGGTTCTCTAAGATCTTTGATAAATGACTACAGTAGTGATGGTTTTAGTACGTTCACCATCAACGATGTACAACAACAGTGATTTTTGTAATGTTGACACAACTCTCTTTTTGTGTCAGTTGTAGACTCAAGAATACAGTGTTTGTACTAAGAACTAGAAAGACTTAAAAACAGTTTGTGCAGTTGCGTGATATCATCTTCTTCAGTTTGCAAGTCTTCTTATAGGAGAATTTGAATAGCGGTTGTAGATTGATCTTTGATTAAGGCACAAATCTTCTAAGAGATTTGCCCCAAGGGGTTCCTCCTGCACATGAGATGAGCTGGGTTCATTTACATCCTTCCCCTTTTATATCCATATTTCAGGGAGTGATTTGTGGCTTCGATTTGGTTGATCAATCTTCAGATTTTAATTTAGTCCTTGAAGTATGGCCTAATATTCTTTAGCAGCTGCACTTAATATGTTTTCTTATTGAGAGAGCCTCGATGTCCTTTGATTGAAAATGAAGTGCCTGGACTTGATTTTGTTTCCTTTTTGATGGCTTTGACCTCCTTTGATTTAGCATCGTTCATGTTGCATTTGATCTCGTTTCTTTCTGATGTCCTTACCAGAAGGACTTCCCTTGAAGTGATGCTACTTTCTAATTTCCTGCAATCAAATAGGTACAATTAGATTGGCACTATTGTCATCATTGAAACTTAGATGTAACAATCTCCCTTTTTTGATGATGACAATCAAAAAAGAGTAAACAGAGTATACTTCCCTTTCATAGCTTGAGATGCCTGCTCCTTAGATTTACTCATCACTACTCCCCCTGAGTTGTTGCTCTGGTTTGCTCTTCAGATTTCTCCCCCTTTGACATCAATCAATAAGGAAAAAAAATAAGTGCAGACAGAATATACAAAATAAAGTAGATAATAGCCAAATAACAGACATAGTAGCAGAGGTTATGCCTTCAGCAGAGGCACAGAGTGATGGTTCTTACAGACCAATGCAAAAATAAGTCATAAAATAAAAACAAGCAAAAAATTATTTTTAACACGCACACACTGCCTTAGTTTCTCCCCAGAAAGTATTTCAGGGTATTGATCACTTTGGTGCAGAAGGAGTCATATGAGATTTCAACTTCTTTGGTAATTTTGTTCATCTTTTCTGTCATGGAATTGAATGCCTTAATGCCTTGCCTCCTCGTGTCTCCCATGTTCATCCTGAGCTTGGCCACATCTGTACTTGTTTCTTTGGTGACTTCCCTGATTTTGTCCACCTGTTCTTTCTTTGCAATAAGCAAGATTTAGCCCATCTAGATTTTGCTGAATTTGTTGTAGGTTGTTAGTGGCAGTCAACTGAGTCTCTGTTGGTTCAATAGGTGCTTCAACCTGTACTGGAGCACTTTCAACTTTGGTACGCCTAACTCATCCATCGTCACATAAGGTGTAACCCATCATAGCAAATGTTGTCTTATCATAAGTACTGGTAATGTTCTTGGGTAAGAAAGGTGCCAAATCAACCTTCATGACTTCAAGGATATGTGAGATGAGCAAACCATAAGGTAGACAAGCAGCAAAAGAGTATATATCCTGATACTTTCAAGCATATATTGACGAATCCACACAAACCAGTCAAGCTTTTTATTGTTCACAAGACAGTAAAGAACAAAAATATCTAGTAGTCAAAGTGCTGAGGGACCCAGTTTTAGGAAGTAAAGTGGTGGCTATCATGTGGGCTAAAACTCGATTTCCAAATTTGAGATTTTTAGGACCAATGTCAGGAGGGTTATCAGACAGAAAAGCTTTTGCCTCTTCTACGGAAACTTTAAAATCTTTTGGCCAGGAGTTTTGCACAAAACTATCACAACCGTTAAACTTAGTAGAAAATATCTTCTCAAATTGATAAGAATCAAGAATAATTTGAGTGCCTAAAACCATGGTCTCCAAGTCATCTTTGTCATTAACCAACAAATTGGCATAAAATATTCTCACAGGCTCTTCATACACAGTATTTCCAATAGTATCAAACAGAGAAAAAAGACGTTGAAAGTCAAAAATAGCAATCACATTACAATGCAATTTTTTCATAAAGTGAATAGATTTTTACTTATAAGACTTAAACATTGATTTCTCACTTGGTCCATAGAAGTTTAGTTTGTCCTCTGGCCCAAAATATGTGCTTTCTACTTTCCCTTTCTTGCATGCAAGCTTTTGGGTGGTTTGCTCCATAGGCCTTATTCCTGCCTTTTTCTAGCTAATAGGTAGATTCTCCAATGATTCACTGCTTACATGTCGGTTTTGAGGAAGTCTGAGTCGAGGGATGATTCCAGGTCTACAATTTCTTCGGGGTTGTGGGTTTTCTGAAATCGTCTGCTTCGTCTTGTGGCAGTAGAAGATGAGAGGTTTATTTTTTCCATGGTCGGAGAATTTTATGAGAGTAGATGAAGAATGAGAAGGAGAAGGGGGTACTTATCTAATCTTTTGGAAAGTTGAAGGGTTGCATCGGCTAAGGGAAAAGCCAGGTTCAGAAAGAAGTGACGCTTCTGAGGAGTTGCTTTGGCAGCACGAGGGAAGTGTAATAATTACACTCATATAAAAATTAATTCACTCATCATTAAGCAAACTTAAGTAAGGAAGTAAAATATTTTATATAGATACAGAAGATTTTTTACGAAATAGGCATAATGTCAATCTTTTTACCCAGTAAACAAAAATTTTCTTCCAAAAGAGGTTTTGTAAAAATATCAGCATGTTGAGACTCAGTACTAATTAATTCTAATACAATATCACCTTTTTCAACATGATCACGGATAAAATGATGCTTAATTTCTATATGCTTTTCCCTAGAGTGATGAACATAGTTTTTTGACAAACATATAGCACTAGTATTATCAAAAAATATAAGAGTAGACGTAAGAGATAAATCATAATCGAGAAGTTGATGCATGATCAAAAGAACTTGTGTACATCAACTTCCAACAGCTAAATATTCTGCTTCACTAGTTGACAAGGCAACATAATATTGTTTCTTGCTATGCCAGGAAATTAGTGCATTTCCCAACAATTGGCATGTTCCACTAGTGCTTTTCCTATCAATCCTATCACCTGCAAAATCTGCATCTTAAAACCTTTTAACACAAAATTGTTAGAGTGAGCATACCATAATCCTAATTCAGTGGTCCCAATAATATATCTAATAATGCGTTTAACTACAGTAAGATGGGATTATTTTGGAGCCGACTGAAACTTGCACATTTACAAACACTGAAAATAATATCTGGTCGACTAGTAGTGAGATATAATAAAAATCCAATTATTCCTTCATACATTGTTTTATCCACACTTTTTCCATTATTGTCTTCTTCAAGCATAGTTGTTGGACTCATTGGAGTTCCAATGGACTTTGCATTCTCCATGCCAAACTTTTTTATAAGTTCCTTGGTGTACTTGGTTTGGCTGATAAAGATCCCTCTATGAGACTGATTGATTTGCAGTCCAAGAAAGAAAGTTAGATCTCCCATCATGCTCATTTCGAATTCTCCTTTCATAGCATGAGCGAATTCTTCACACAGTACAGAGTTAAGGCTTCCAAAAATAATATCGTCAACATAAATTTAAGTAATAAGATTACCTGAATTTGAGTGCTTATCAAAAAGGTTTGTGTCAATATTACCTCGTTTGAAACCTTGATTTAGAAGGAAAGAACTTAACCTTTCATACCAGGCTCGAGGAGCTTGCTTGAGTCCATATAGAGCCTTAGACAGCTTGAATACATGATTTGGGAAGCTTTCACTTACAAAGCCAGGAGGTTGCTTCACGTATGCTTCTTCAGAGATGTATCTATTTAGAAAAGAACTTTTTACATCCATTTGAAATAGTTTGAAATCTTTTATGAGCATAAAAAACAAGCAGTATTCGAATAGACTCTAATCTTGCTACAGGTGCAAATGTTTCATCGTAGTCGATTCCCTCTTATTGAGAGTAACCTTGCGCAACTAGCTGTGCTTTGTTATGAACCACTTGACCAGATTCATTCAACTTATTTCTGAAGACCCATTTAGTTCCTACAATGAAAGCATTTGATGGTTTGGAACCAATTCCCACACTTTAATTCTTTCAAATTGATCATGTTCATCTTTCATAGCTTTGATACAATAGTCGTCTTTAAGGGCTTCATCCACCTTCTTTGGCTCAAGTTGTGATATTAAAGCCACATGGGAGTTGAACTTCTGAGATATTCTGGTAGTAATACCCTCTCGTGGATTTCCATTGATGAATTTGTGAGGATATCCATATTCACTTTTCCATTCATTTGGAACATTTGTGATTGGCTCCTTTTCCTCAAAAGTCGACTGTTATGCAGAAAATGATTCATGAGTTTCAATGTGCTCCTCAGTTGATTGATTATGCTGACTGGTCGATTCATCTTGACTGTCTTTTCCTACAGCAACAGACTTTGGGACAATAAAAATTTCCTCATCTTCATGAAATTTTTTGTTCCTTGAGCGAGGGTTAGTATCCACAAAAATAACATGAATATATTCTTCATTGAATAAAGTTCTTTTATTGTAAACTTTATATGCTCTACTTGAGGGAGAATATCCAAGAAATATACCTTCGTCTCTTTTTGGATCAAACTTACCCAAATTGTCCTTCCATTATTGTGAATGAAGCATTTGCATCCAAATGGGTGAAAGTAACTGATGCTGGGTTTCTTACCATTCCATAGCTTATATGGAGTCTTTTTAAGAATAGGCCAAATCAAACATCTGTTAATAATATGACATGCTGTGCTCACAACTTCTTCCCTCACCGCTGAGGTAGAGAGTTTTCCCAATCATGGTTCTTGCCATGTCCTGCAAAGTTCTATTTTTATGTTCTACCACTCCATTCTGCTTAGGTGATCTTGGCGAAGAGAAGTTGTGAGAGATTCCTTGATCATTGCAGAAGTTTTCAAATTCTCTACTTTCAATCTCTCCTCCACTGTCACTTTTGATAGTGGAAATATAGTATCCTTTTTCATGTTGAACCTTAAGACTTCAAAATTCCTTAGCGCTTCATCTTTATGACTCAGAAAAATAACCCAAGTGAAACGAGAAAAATCATCTACAATAACAAAATCATATTTTCTACCACCAATACTGGCAGTTCTAGTTGGACCAAACAAGTCCATATGCAAAAGTTGAAGAGGTTTAGTAGTATAAACAATGTTTTTGATTTTGAAAGATGAACGAGTTTGTTTTCCTAATTGACATGCATCACAAATATGATCTTTTGAAAAATCTAGTTTTGGAAGACCAATGACAAGATCGTGTTTGAAAAGTTTTTGAATAGTATGCATGCTAGCATGGCCAAGCTTTCTTTGCCATATCCAGGGATCATCAATCATATAATCTAGGAAAATTTGATTACCAAGATTATCTACATTACTAATGGTATATATATTTCTGTCTTTATTACCAGAAAGAATAACTTTACCTGATTCGTCCTCTATAAACCAACCATATTTCTTAAAACGAACCTCATAGTCATTTTCACATAGTTGACTGATACTGAGAAGATTGTAACCAAGTTCATCAACCAGGTATACTTCATCTACGTCACATGTTGAGCTGAGAGAAACCTTTCCAACTCCAATTACATTTCCTTTTGATTTATCTCCAAAGGTAACTGTTCCTCCATCTAGTTTGGTGACCATGTTGAATAGTTATTTGTCACCAGTCATCTGTCTGGAACACGCGTTGTCAAGATACCATTTTCCTTTTCGATTCTTCTTGCGGTGTTCCTGCAAAAAACAGAGAGTACTTGTTTTTAGGTACTCAATCCCGCTTGGGTCCTGAATGGTTAGAGTCTGAGTGTTTGCTTAACTAGAAGATTTAGGTCGGCAAACCCATCTCTCGTTGTCGTTGAACCTGCAATGATTAGAAGTGTGGAGAAGTTTTCGCAATAAAAGCAGGAAGGATTATTGGGATTTGCAGAGCCTCTTTATGCTTTGATTCTATTCCTGCATTATTTAGTGTTGTGACCATTTTTTCCACAATAAGCGCATGCAATATGATTCCTAGTTCTAATCAAATATGTATGAGGAGAAATCAGATTTGATTTGACAGAACAATAACTGGTGGATTTTCGCAATCTATTCAGATGAAGTTGAAGTTCATTAACTTCATCTTGAAGCATATCTCCCTCAATTTCATAGAATTTCAACTTCAAAGCCAGTCATTCTTTTCTCTTTTGACTTTTCTGAGTTCATTTAGAAACCTTTCAATAGCTGCAAGATCAATATCAATAAATTCTTGTAGTTCATGACAACTAGGACATGTAGGAAGACGTCCCTCACTAGTTCCTTCGTCTGCCATGAGCCCAAGTTCACCTGAGTCCTCATTGCTATATTCTTTTATGGCTGTGAAACACTTATTTGCAATTTATTCATGGTCAGATTCTTCTTCATCACTCCAAGCTCCAACAGACTTCTTTGTTTGAAAGTCCTGTTGAGTTTCTTCTTCAGTTCAGGGCATTCAGCATGAATGTGTCCATGTTTTTCACATTCATAGCATCTTCCATAATTTTTATCATTATCATTATTCGTCCTTCCTTTTCTGAAGTTTGATTTACTTCTCCTACTATTTCTATTTTTCCTCATCAGGCTTGTTACAACTTGAGAGAGCATGACTATGTTTTCATCATATTCTCCTCCTTCCTCTTCCTCTTCATTTTCTGGTTCATCCACAGTTGCTTTGAATGCAACATCTTTCTTTTTTTCTTGTTGAATATGCCTGTCTAAGTGAGTTTCAAAGGCAATTAGATCACCTCTAAGTTCATCATAGGATATTTTATCAAGATCCTGACATTCCAGAGCAATAACTTTGGGTTGCAAAATCATGCGAAGACTTCTTAGAATTTTTATGACTTGTTCTCCACTTTTTATTGGTCTACCAAATGACTTTATATCTCCAAGGATTTTGCCGAACCTGGAGAACATTTCCTCAACTGATTCTCTATCCTTCATTTGAAATAATTCATAGTCTCGAACTATAAGATTGATCCTTGTTCCTTTCACTTTGTTGGTTCCTTCATAGGTGACCTCTAATTTATCCCACATTTTCTTAGTAGTTTCACAACTTGATATCATTTCATATGCTTCTCTACTGATAGCATTTTACAACAAAATTTTTTTCTTTGGCATTCACTGTTATGACGGCTGATTGTTCATCAGCGTACTCATCTAAGTCAAGTGGATCAATTGATACTATGATGTGACCATTTTCATCTTTCTTTGATGGAATTGGAAGATTTCTTTTTGATCACGCGCCAAACTTTAATGTCATATGACATAGTGTATGTTTTCATACGTACTTTCTAGTGAGAAAAGAGTTGCCGGCTGAAATATGGGGGTCGTACCTGAGAGGTTCCTTCTTGAAATAGCGCTCCAATGACTGTGTTTGATCCCATGATCTTTTCTTCACTAGCTATTAAGCAAAATTTATGAGCCTTGCTCTGATACCAATTGAAAGTACAAGGGGGGGGGGGAGGGGTGAACTGTAGCCGATTAAAAATCTTGATTGACTAAGTGTACGTTAAGTCGACTAGACTTTGCACAATGAATAATTTAAGTAGGAATGAACTAAACAAACATAAAGGTAAAGAAGGCACAACAATTTTTATACTGGTTCAGTACCGGTGTGGTACCTACGTCCAATTCCCTTGGGTCATAAGGGTTCTCTTAGATCTTTGATAAATGATTACAATAGTGATGATTTTAGTACGTTCACCATCAACGATGTACAACAACAATGATTTTTGTAATGTTGGCATTTTGTGTGCTAACTCTTCCTATCTTTTGTGACACTTGTAGACTCAAGAATACAGTGTTTGTACTAAGAACTAGAAAGGCATAGAAATAGTTTGTGTAGTTTCTTGAAATCGTCTTCTTGTGTTTTCCAGTCTTCTTATAGGAGAGTTTGAATAGTGGTTGCAGATTGATCTTTGATTGAGGCATAAAATCCTCTAAGAGATTTGATCCAAGAGGTGCCTCCTGCACATGAGGTGGGCTGGGTTCATTTGCTTCCTTCCCCTTTCATATCCATATTTCAGGGAGTAATTTGTGGCTTCGATTTGGTTGATCAATCTTAAGATTCTAATTTAGTCCTTGAAGTGTTGCCTGATATTCTTTAGCAGCTGCACTTGATATGTTTCCTTATTGAGAGAGCCTCGATGTCCTTTGATTTAAACTGAATCGTTTGGACTTGATTTTGTTTCCTTTTTGATGGCTTTTACTTCCTTTGATTTAGCATCGTTCATGTTGCCTTTGATCTCGTTTCCTTTCTGATGTCCTTACGAGAAGTACTTCCTTTGAAGTGGTTCTACTTGCTAATTTCCTGCAATCTACTAGGTATAATAGATTTGTATTATTGTCACCATTGAAACATAGATGTAATAGCATGAGTCGTTCAATATATGTCAGCCCCTGAGTTCCTTCCTCTACGGTGAGTCTCAGTCCAACCAAATTCCTGCTGCCATTCCATTGAATCTCTTCTTATACCTTGCCACTGCAGGAGTTTACTCCATAACATCTCAGATATCGCACAACTACAGAACAAGTGATTAATTCTTTCAGTCTTTGTATTACATAATGGATAGACTAGAGTCGTAGACACTCCCCAATAAGCTATATGGTTCATAATTGCTCATGAAAGGGTTTTACGTTCCTCTTCTATATCGGTATGTGTTGGATATTAGGTTTTTATCGCGGGTCGCCCACGTGGAATGATACGACCTGTTTAGAAGAGGTTAAATTTAAGGAGATTACTAACGGAGCTCCTAAAAACTACAACACCTTATTAAGAGATATGAGAACGTGCAAATAGTGGTTCCAATCGGTAGTTCTTCCTTTGTTTCTATTTTTAATATTCCTCCTGCAAAAAGAAGAAATCAAGTGCATAAGAAATTCTCCTTCTAAGAAAAGAAATATTTTGTTAGAGCAAAACATCTAGTTTGTGAACAAGAACTCAGTTTCCGGAAAAGATGAATGAGTAATTCTTGGATAAGGACTTCTGTTGTTGTTAACAGGTCGATGTACCTGTTACTGTTTAATCTACAATGACATCTGAGCAAGCTTTGTTTGTTCCTAGTTGTTGATTGCCTCAATATAATACGCTGTGTGAGAAGTATCTTTAATTTGCTGTTCGTGGCAATTTTTTGGTGTTGCGTGTTAACAGATTGTGAAAAGAATAAAGAAATTTACTATAGTAGTTGCACTTGTCGGTATCCCGTTTCTTGTTAAAAGAGATTTTGAAGGATCCTGTGTTTGCAATTTGGGCGTAAACTGTCTCTTGTTTGCTTACACAATATGTGAAAAGCATCAGTGGCGTGCCCTACTTTCATGGAATTTTATTTTGGAAGTAAAACTAAGAAAACATGATACTGGATGACCTTATAATTGTACAATTGAAATTGGTTTCAACTCTCAATTCAATTATGGAGTATTTGATTGTTATTATTTAAAGCAGGACCTAATTGTTTCTCAATTCTTTTGCCCATAAGTCGACACCTCTTTCTTTTGAAAGGGACGCATATGAAGAATAATTTAAGATTTTGTTACTTCAATTCTTTTAGAAGTAAATAGAGATGTTGGCATGTTGCAATATAGGCTATTGGATAACAGAAAGTATTAGTGTGACTTGTGATGCGTTTAATAGCCCATATATTAAGAATACTACCACTATTGCCAAAATACAGTTCGCATGATTGTATAGGGTGAAATATGATATGACACGTGGTCGTCTAAAGAAAAGATACGTGGAATCCAAGAGGGGATGGCCGAAGACCGAACGCAACCATTTCACTTTTCACCGGAAGGTATAATGTTCATAAAGGTGTATTAAATGCTCTGTGCCTGGTAGGATTTAGTAAGGAATATTCTGCAGCATTAAGAGCGAGAATCCGTTACAGAGCATTTGGAATTTATGTTCATCGTTATATCTTCATCAATGACCCTCATAATTGGCATTAAAGGAGGGCACGATCCTAGGACCTTCTTCCCTAGACACAACTATAAATAGTGAGCCCAGTTATTATTGTAAAGTACATGAATTTTCTGGCTAAACTTACACTACATTCTATACAAAGCTTAATACGATCTTACTTTCCTGCTTTTTGATCTCATCATTGCTGTGCCCGAAAACCGTGTTCCCATAACTATCATCTCTGTTGTTTCATCTACATTTTTAGGCTAAGTATTGTACCTTTATTCAATTATTCCATTATTTCAGGATCAACTTAGTTCACTTGTTTAGAAACCACGTATAAAATTAACTATACCGTTTTACGGGTAAACAGTTTGGCGCTCACCATGGGGCCTAGACAGCTGTGCAAATAAATTGATCCTTGCCTTTTTTACTAAAGTGATTTGATTATTTTGTCTTAGAAAAAATCACAAGAAATGGCAGATAACATTGTTAACAACACGCACAACCCTGAAATTCGAAGGGATCAGCCTCATTTCGAGGATTCAATTAGTGACACGCGCAATGAGGGGCATGACTCCACGCCGATTCATGACAGGCGGTACCCTCGACAGGTTCGGGAGACAACTCCCAGTGATGCTGATGAAAAGCATGTCATGGACGCGGTGAGGGTCTTGCAAGAGCAATAGGCGATCATACTAGGCCATCTCATGCAGCAGGATAAGGTTATGACAAAACTGAAGCAGGCGCTATCGGAGATTTCGAATAATGCAAACAGACGAGATCCAATTCATCCCGGTGTTCCCGCAAACCAAACAACACAGAGAGTCGACAACAACACTTCTAGGGGTGAAGTTGGTTCTGACGGGGCTAGGGCGAGCAGATCTGGTCTCAACAACGAGAATGACCCATTCAAGAAAGAAATTTTACGATTTATGAGAGAAGAAAATTCCTGCATGAACCAAATTCCGGGCGTGCCACTAGTATTGGAAGTTCCGGACTCGAAGAAGTATACTCAATTGCTTTATAAGTCGAGTGCAACACCGAAACTAATCCCGACGCAGTTCAAAATGCCTGAAATGCCAAAGTATGTCGGGACTTCATACCTATAGGAGCATATTACCACCTACACAACGACGGTAAAAGAAAATGATTTAGCTCCTCACGAAATTGAGTCTGTGTTTCTAAAGAAATTTGGAGAAACTCTCACGAGGGTAGCTCTAACGGGGTATTCATTATTACCCGAGCATTCCATAGATTCCTTTGAGATGCTTGCAGATTCTTTAATCAAGACTCATGCCGCGGCCAGAAAAGTACAATCTTGGAAGGCCGACAGATTTAGGATTGCACAGGGAGAATCCGAATTATTACGAGAGTTCGTTACCCGATTCTAGAAAGAAATAATGTTGCTCCCAACTGTCCCGGATGAATGGGCAGCTGAAGCATTCACCAAAGGATTAAATCCAAGAAGCCCATACGCTTCGCGGATGCTGAAGGAGAGTCCGCTTGAGTTTCAAGCAACAACTTGGGCAGATGTCCTCAACCGGTACGAGTCAAAAATAAGGATCGAATATGACTAGGTTGGTTCTGCGTCATCGACTAAAGGACGAGAGAAGAGCAGAGAAAAATCAAACGATGACTATGATGCGAGACTAAATATAGTTTAACATGTTATATGCCTTACATTTTATGTGCATTAATGATAAAAACACACTTTTTAT
>MDKJ01359692.1:0-11932 GCA_005239525.1 Nicotiana knightiana
GGAAACAAACGGGTCTGGGATGGGGATGTCTAGGGAAACCTTAAAATTGTGAGTGGTGGTACATATTAAAAGGCTGGAGACATGGTGGCGGCTGCAATGGGGTTATGGAAGAAGTCTTGTTTCTTCTTTTGTTTTCTTTCCTTTTTTTTTTCTTCCTCAAAGGTCTTTTTTTAAATTCAAAAGCCATGTGGCATTTTCTGATTCGTCCATTTTGCCACGTCACTGCACGTGTAGTTCACGCGGCTGGACTGACTTACGTATTTTTCGTGAGTTGTTCGATAGGTACACTTTTATTGGAGTTGGAGTGTTCAGTAGGTACTAGCTTGAGTTGAGGTTTCAAAATCAAAACTGGAGCCAAGTTTAAGGGTCCGTCTCGGTATTTGGCCTTCTTTTTAATACCCCTGAAACCTAAGTTCTTTTGTTGGTTCTCCAATGGTGATTATCAGCTGTCACGTCGCATCCTTGACATTCAGATAGAAAACCTAAGTTGCATTGGTAGTCATTACTTCGATAGAAGGAACAAAAATGAAAGCTTTAAAAGTAATAAGGTGTAATCTAAGCTGTTAGACCTGGCTTCATTTACCTACTCACTTAAAACCATGGATCGTATGATTTTCACTGCATGACTGTCCCAATGTCCGTCACCCCCTGAA
This sequence comes from Nicotiana knightiana, assembly GCA_005239525.1. Taxonomy (NCBI): domain Eukaryota; kingdom Viridiplantae; phylum Streptophyta; class Magnoliopsida; order Solanales; family Solanaceae; genus Nicotiana; species Nicotiana knightiana. Next base: position 654 of record MDKJ01359692.1, read on the forward strand.
ATTCTGCCCCAACATTATGTATTAAGCATGAAAAACTTCAATATATTTAGGGCTGACCAGGTTATCTGTCAGATATATAACGCTTAATTTGGATTAACACCATTTGATTAGATTGGCAAAAAAACACTCTGTAACTAGTTTATCTCTGCCCTCCTTTCTTTTTGCTGTTGCTTTTTCGTGTCTCTGCCCCTCGATATTTGATCTATTCTACCTGTTCTAGATTGGTATGGTCAAGATATAGACAGAGAAAACTCTCCTCCTCTCTATGAATATTGAAATTGAATAATAAATACCATACTAGATAGGTCGGGCGAAGCAGCAAAGACTCAACTTGACTAAGGATAGCCTAGTATATGGGGAAATAAAAAGAGAAGTCATCGTTCCCATATCGATTTGGAAGTCAATACCTTCGTATCCCTCTGTTCCCTGCCCCGTAACCCGTGCAAAAAAGACCAAAGAAAGAAGTTCTATTTCGTTAATGCTAGTGTATATAAGCTTAATTGCTGTTTGTGCGCATGTTTGACACAGAGAATAGAGAGTGTACTTACAAGAAAATAGAATTGTGAAGTGCCAAGAAACTGAGGAACGTTAAGAAGAAGTGCATGTTAACCATTTTATAGCTAATAATCCTATGAATTCAGTTTGCCTAACCTTCCAGCAGAGATCTTTTGGTATGAAACAGTCTAAAGTTGTAACTGAATGAAGATCTACGTCATGCTTGCATTTTTGCATTATGAGATCACTAATTGCCTTTTATGTTGCTAAGCTGTGTGTTGAAAGATTTTGTTCTGTTCTTGGTGCAGAATGGATGAGATGATGCGTGGTCAGAGAGGATGGAGGGAGCTGGCTGCGTTAGGGGATAGATTAAACAAGTTTACGGGTATGATAGAGGGTCTTATATGGTCTCCAAGAAACGGTGATGGAAACGGCAATACTGATGATTGGGCCTTTGAGGATGTACGTGCAGAAATTGGGATATAGTGTGATTTATTGCTTTCCTTTTGTTTTATAGTTGACATATCAATTTTTAATTAAGGACACGCAATTTCAATTCCCTGTCATTTCTCGTGGCACATTGGGAGGCGGGAGCTACCTGCATTCCATTGTTGTGCTCATTGATTGATTGTTTTATGGCTATGTCTTTGCTGTTATCAGGGGCCTCACTCTGATTTTCCCGGGCCAACTTCTGGAAGTACGGCTTGTGTTGCAATCATTAGAGAGAACCAAGTCATTGTTGCGAATGCTGGTGATTCGCGCTGTGTGATTTCACGGAAGGGCCAGGTGGGATGCTATCTTCGAGTTAATTACTGTCTTTCCTGCCTTCTTATACTTTCTCCTTGGGTAGATATTTTGTATCTGAAGTTGTGTTCCGACAGGACAGCTCAGCTTGCCATGGCACTGAACTTGCTAGAGCTAGGTCGTACTTTGTCATGCGCAGTCATGGATGCATTTGTTCTCACAATGATGCATTGGTTAACTTTTATGGTTTAATACCAAGCATCACGTGTCTTTGTGCAGGCGTATAATCTATCAAGGGATCACAAACCTGATCTTGAGATTGAAAGAGAGAGGATCCTGAAAGCAGGTGGTTTCATCCATGCAGGACGCGTTAATGGTAGCTTAAATCTTGCAAGAGCTATAGGTATTATGCTATTGTGTTTGTGAAACTTTATTAATCTGCTTAAACAATAGCCAATTGAGATGCAGTTCGCAATGTCAGTAATGGAGCAATATAGAAGCTGTAATTAGAATCTATTTTCTAAGTGGCAAATTCACAATTTAAACTTTTGGTTATTTAGGAATAGATGGGAAGAAAAGTATCTATTGGATGAGGTAGCTAGCATATTTTTAACTTCTTTGCAGGTGACATGGAATTCAAGCAGAATAAGTTTTTGCCAGCTGAGAAGCAAGTTGTTACAGCCGATCCAGACATAAATATCGTATGTTCCTTAATCGTGCAATGTCTTCAATCATAATGTAAAGACATCTATTCTCTGAGAAGTTCTAATGCTATTGGATAGTGCATAATATTCTTTATTCCATGTGTAAAACTGTCTCTATTTCAGCGTGTTGTCCATTTAGAGACAGTTTTTTTCCTTTCTAAAAAAGAAAGGGAAGAGAACAGTCTCTAAATGACCAACACTCAGAAATAGCAATCCGTGGTAAATCAGGCCGAATTTTGGAAACTGGAAGTGGCCAAATGTCAATCCAACAATCATTGGATGCTCCGACTAAAGTTTTTCTATGGAACTCCAACTGTTGATCAAATTTCATTATCCTGCTATTGCAGTAATTATTTTCAGCTCAGTTGTTAATAACCATGTGATGAGAAAAGATGGAATAATTCATAAGGATCAAACAAGAATCAAATGCAAAGACTGTCCAGGAAGATTGTTTGATCTGAGATGCTGCCTACTATGATCCTCCAGAACTGAGTTCCTTTAACTTTTGAAGCCGCTTTATATTTTCATCTGTTTGTGGAAGTAATACTCTAGTAGTTTAGGGGTTAAAAGATGCTGCTACAAGCCAGGTGTATATGTAATACTCGTAATATCTATTGAGTCTCCAGAGATCTCTATTTGGGCCTTATTTTATTGGAATTGTGTGTTTATAGTAACTCTTTTGGACAAAGAACTCCAGAAGAACAAGCCATAGAACTGCTTCTTACAATTTATGGAAACGGAAATGTTAGATTTAGTCTACTTTATCACGAGGAAAACCCGTCACTTGCCCAATGTCAATAAATGGGACAAGTACCTAAGTAGAGGCAGAAACGGTGAGGTTCCTACTTATGCCTCCATGAGAATCAAACTAATCTTTGATTTGGAATGTGCTCGTGAAAACTGAAGTCCGAACTACAGCTCTTAAGCTAAGATTACCAGATCATTGATATTGCTTCTTTTCGAAATAATCTTCCCTGTTGTATTTTATGCAGTTGAACTATTTCTTATCAATATCACAGTCTATAGTTCGATGTACAGTAGTATTGGTTTCAAGGTATTTATTAAGCATATCCATTTTGTCAATCAAAGATAATATCCCACAATGTAAATCTGTTGCATTGAAGATCTAACAGAAGAACAGCTTTGTTTGGAATCGGTCTTCTTTCTTGGTGATACATTTAACTTTATGATTTGGATGGAAGGGACAATATTGGTACGAATTGCGAGAAATCAAAAGTTCTGATCAACTCTGAATTGTGAATAGTATTAATGCTGCATTGCTTTTCCTCTTCTCCTATATTTCTAAAGAACAGATTCTAACATTTTTTTGTTCTCTAATTAGGTTGAACTATGTGATGATGATGATTTTATTGTGCTAGCCTGTGATGGTGTGTGGTATGCTTTCTAGACTCTTTTCTTTTTCAATTTGTAAAGTCTGCTAGAATTGAAGACTACAACAAAGAAGATTCGATAGGCAGGAAATATAAGATCATATCAAATTGAAAGAATATCATGCATGCTAACCTTTCCGATTCTTATAACAATGACCATCTTGTTGAGTTTCATAGTGTACCCTTTTTCTCCCTACACCTGTCATTAGTGACTGACACTACGACAAGCTATAGTACTGGTAATAGATAGTTTGTTCCAAAGAGCCACTGCAAGTAGGATTGACACTACACTAGCAATTGTTGTGATGTAACTGAGCTGATTCTCAAGAATTGTACCCAGGGGTCATTTGGTTCAGGTATAAGATGAAAGTGGATTGTCATTATGCCATTGAATTATAATGAAGGGATAGTGTATGAGTTAAGAATTAGAATATAGGGTCCTACTGATAAGTGAGAAAATGACTTATTTGGCCCATGTATGTGAAAGATGAAGGGGAAGGCTATTCCATTTTTCTCCTTCCTCCTCCCCCTTCTCTTTGATCTGGCTCTACTCCATTCCTGGTGCAGCCTCTCTTCCCATGAGTCATGACTATACTGGTGAAGTCACCAATTCAGGCAGAATCTTCTCCCCCTCCCTCATCTAACCTAAACCCATGCCTAACCTTGATTTGCCCTGCTCTCCCCACCTCTTTGCATGGCAAGCGCCTCTTCAACAAGAATATGCTTTTCTTCCATCTCTTTCTCAAACTTTTATTTTCTGAAATTTTTTTGCATCAGGGTAGACTGCCTACATCACACCCCCTTGGGGTGCGGTCCTTTCCCGGACCCTGCATGAACGCATGATGCTTTGTGCACCGAGCTGCCCTCTCTTTTCTTTTTTTCCCTCCATCCCAATTTGCTTGGTGATACATGACAGCACACAATTTTTTTTTTCAAAAAAAAGAAAAAGACTTTTTCCATGTAACTTTAAATTACATAAAGTACCAAAAGTAACCTCAGTATCAATAGGACAACATTCAATTTTTCAATGCGAAGGATGACTGACCTGTTACTTCATCTTCCCTTCTTCTTCTTTCTTATTGGCCATGTGGTGTCTTGTTCTCTGTACTTCTAAAGTGACAATGAGATTGTTATTGACAGTAATTCCTAGAACGTGTTATTGAAGGTAAAATGAGATTGTAAAAATTAAACAGTTTCTAGATATAGAAAAGCACCCATTTTTTTGGGAAGTAAAAAAAGGAAAAGATTCCATAGAAATTGTGATAAAGGAGTAAGTATTTTGCTTGCAAATTTCATTTTTTCTTTTTGGAAATTTTGGATGCACATCTTTTTAGCTCTTCGGTTTTATCTTTTTGTTTGTTTACAATGTTCCATCCTTTTCTTGCTCTTAACAGTTTTCTCATTTCCCCAGCCAGCATATTTGAAAAGCTTTTGCTTGCTTTTTCCTTTCCTCTTGTTGCTGTTGTTTTTGAATATATTGGTTGTATATTTTCTCTTCTTGTAATTTATCTGTCTTTTGAATATTCCCCACCATTTTCTTTCTTTTGTCAAAGTTTCTTTCCCAAGTTTCCTTGGGATTTAGTTTTTGAACTTGAAAAAAAAAAATTGACTTTTGGAGGTGGGCGGATGTACCCTTTTTGTGTAGTTGTGGAATGAAAAATGAATATCAAAATAAATAACTTAAGATTTTTTCACGTAGAACAATTTAACTTCAGTAACTTATTACTAAAATTTTATTCTGATATTAAACCAAGTGTTGCACTGGATTAGATAGAATGATTGACTAGTTATCCTATGATGCGGAATCCCGAGAACCAAACTCTAGGCGAGTATTTGAAATTTGTGCTATAATCGTCTCATTTCAATCTATTCTAGAGAGTCTGCCAGCTTAATCCCTCCAGATGTTTTAAGAAGGCGAAGTTTATGCATGCCTAGTGGTGAGGGAAAAGCAAAATGCCTTGGAATTCATACAGCCAATGCCAAACTAGTTGGGATTGAGACATAGTAAAATGATTGATCTGAGTGTTTGCACATCTTCTCTTGGCTTGGATGAGGATCTTCATGTAAAGAATATAGGGCGGTGGTCAGTGATCTTTCACCTTTTGGCGTAGATTATGTTTCCTTCTCGACTAATGTTTTCAACAATTTTACAATACTCTATCTTGGTTCTCATTTTTCATTGATCCTATGGTTTTTCGGCTCATCTACAATTCTTGCATTGTGCCATTGTCAGAAATAAATTCTACTGATTAGTATGTGTTTCTTGTTTTTCAGGGACTGCATGTCGAGCCAGCAATTAGTGGACTTTATACATGAGCAGCTGAACTCGGTTAGTCTGATAGATGATGCTTCTGTATCATTAAGATTGGTTAATGCTTAAGTACAAAATTCAAATATGTGTGTTAGCTGTAGCATTGAGATCTTTGAATTATGTGATATTCATCATATTCACTTTATGGAGTTGCCCAAGGCCAAAGATAATAAAGCCACTAAAAGTGAAACCTGTGGAAAACCTAGGTGAGGAAGTGCATTGTCCATAAAAAACATTTTGCAACTCCGTTTCTTCCAAAATGACATCTTTTTGCCATTCATGCTTGCCATATTTTGGAACATGCTTATCTGCCACAAATGGAACTTCTTTGCTATTAATAGAGTATAAGGTTGAAGTTGAACTAAGTATAAGAAGGCACATCCACTAATTTGCACCTCCGGTCTCAAAAAATATGAAAAATTAATAACACCCGTTGTGCATGAGTAATTGTTTGTATAAAGATAAAAGAACTGTCTTGTTTTAGAGCTAGAGCAGTATGTTCTTGCTTTCTGACCACTCATCTTTTTATTAAGCAATCAAACTTTTGTTTGCTTGAATATGATTATTTGTTTGGGGCACTGCATTTTCCAAGAAAAGAAAAAGAAAAAAGAAAAGTTCCTCTTTCCTATGACATTTTCTGTTGGAAAAATGTGAATCACTCGCTGTATTTAGATACCAATGTAGGAAATCAATTGCCTCCCCTTCCCCCGTAATATGATGGCACTTAGGAATTCAAACTCTTTGAAGTTATAGTTACCTAGGAAATAAGCAAACTCCAATTATTTTCTTGGAAATAAGGAGGCTCATCATTTTTACCTTGAGTTCCTGATTTCCATGATTGCACTGATTCTTAGTCTTAGGTTTGTAAAGACTCAACTGATTCAATGGGCAAATTGTCCTTCACTCCTCTCATGTCTTTACTGGATTAACAAATGCAGCCAAGACTGAGGCCAGCTAAATAGTCCCCAGCCAATTTGCATCATATTATCTTTGATAATTTTCTGTTCTTTCTTCATCCAATAATGCGGTGCTATCTTTTTGAGAGTCTTTAACTATAATTGACCTAGGAGGTTTAACTTGTAGGAATCCAAGCTTTCAGCGATATGTGAACGAGTTTTTGATCGGTGTTTGGCACCTACTGCTGGAGGTGAAGGATGCGATAATATGACCATGATTTTAGTACAGCTTAAAAAACCTATTCTCTCCGGGGCTTCTCCAGGCGATGAACCATCGGCTTCTCCAGGGGATGAACCATCGGCTTCTCCAGGGGATGAACCATTGGCTTCTCCAGGTGATGAGCTGTCAGCTTTGAGTGAGAAACTCCCTGCTTCAGATGAAGTAAATGCTGAATCAAAACCAGCAGAATGTGGATCAAGTTCATAATCACAGATATCCTTTGTTGAGTCTAAAACTTCCTTCTCAGAGTATAATCTGCAGTTGTAAATGATTGTTTCTTTTAGCTATGTGGCTCAACTACTGAAAATTTTACTTTTATTGCTGCTGGTTGTATATGTTTTTTGTATTGTACTATAACTCTTTGTATGACATGTATAGATGACTTGACCAGATGTCCACATGTCTGACATGAAAAACGAACAATTTGTTATCCAAATTCATTACATCCTTTTTTTTTTTCTTTTCACAAACTACATCTCCCTTATCCCTTGGTTTTTTAAGTTGTTTGACTTGTTGGATTGAAATGGTAACTCCTTTCTATGTGTAATTTCATTACTTTATAATGGTTGTCAAAGGCATTTTCATCCTTTTTAATAAAAGAATTATGTTCAGAAATGTTGATAATAATTTGCTATTTACTTTTTTGAGATGCTACGTCAATTCAATTAGATTACATCACACTTAAACTTAATTTTTTCTTTCGAAATATATTCCCAATTGAGTTCATAAGCAGATAGATATTTGTGATGAATATAAGAAAAGAAGAAAAATTTAAGCATAACAAAAATATATGACGGCATGTAAAACTCTAGATTAAATCAGCTATTGGTCTGTATGTAAGATCTAGAGTTAGTAAAGTGTAGCAAATTTAATATATTCATTAGAACTAGACAGGCAAAAAAAGAAGAAGAGAGGTTTAAATGCTTCAATTTTCATAGTTCTAATTATTATTGAAATAATCTTTATCATTTCTCTAAAGTTAATTGGAAAAACATCAGGAGGCCGTTGAATTCAAACTCGTGATGCTGTAATTTGGATTACAATATTGTAACGAAGCTCTCCTACGATGAATAATTTATTAATTCACTAACATTTAGTAAATCTATGGCATAAAATTTCAGTATTTTTCTTTACAAGGCACAAGTAAGATGCAGTCGAGGCACAATTTAGAAACTAAATAGGAAAAATGAACAGCTATATAAAATAACAGTCAAAAAATTGTATAAATATAAATAGTTTCTGACGCGGGCTAAAAGTGATAATACCCCAACTAAATAGCTACAAATTTCTCTAGTGTATTCAAAAACATTATAACAAGTAAAGAAAAATACACGTGGCCGAAAGGCTGATCAATAGCCCAACACTGAAGCCCAATACTTGGTCCAAATACTAAGGCCCAAGTTCAGCTACCTTATATAAAAACCGAAATATCCATTACTAAAAAACCCTAATAGCGAATAGAGGCTAAACAGCACTTCGTCATCTTCCCGGCCTCCTACGAGTTCAACCGAAGATGAAGGTTACTAAATAAACCCTAATTTTCTCCTTAATTCTCTTTATTAAGTATATTTAGCTGATTTTTGTTATTTGTTTTGTAGTTCAACATCGCAAATCCCACCACTGGATGCCAGAGGAAGCTCGAAATCGACGATGACCAGAAACTGTAAGACAATAGTGTCTCTGAGCGTGTGTTTTTTTAATTTTTAAATCTAACTTTATGTGTTTGTGTGTGTATATAGTGTGTGTTTTAATTTAGCTTAATTTATTATAGACAGAATCAATCAGAAGTCATTCTCATTTTATGATACGTGTAATTACACGTGTGGGATTGAGAGAAAATTTTGTTTTAGAGAGCTGTTAGTTGTTGCAAATAATAAATTGTTTATTATTGGAATAAAATGGACATAAACAGAGCTGGATGTTTATAGTGTGTTAATATTGTCAAAATGTTTATAGAGTATTAATATATGATCAAGCTCAGCTAGTTGGTCTCGTTGATTGATTCGTATTATTGCCAAATAAAAAGGATATCGTAAAACCTTTATTCCTATTTACTGTGATTAGTGAACCTCTGTTTACTTCTTTTAGTACCAGCTATTGTGCTTTTGGTGGAGCTTATAATAATACTGTAGGGTTAGTGTGAATTTAGCTTTCTGTCTTTAAGACAAATTATTGAACATTGGAATGAATGAGCCTAGATGGAGCAGAGTGAATGTTGTGGTGGATTGATCTAGCCGACCTTAACTAATTTTTATATGAGCCATAGTAGTAATCTCTGTGTTATAATTATAATTTTTTACTTAGCATGATAGCTGTCAATTGATGGATTTATGTTGCAAACCTCTGTATTTTCTTGGAACATGTATGTCCAATCTTGTTTTATGACATTGATGCATTCATAATGTATTTTGAAGTAGCATTATCTAAGTTAAAAGTCTTGAAATGCAGCCGAGCCTTCTTTGACAAAAGGATCTCCCAGGAAGTTAGCGGAGATGCTTTGGGAGATGTAGGTTTCTGTTCCTTCTACTCTCTAGTTTTAGGGTTCACATCTTTAAATTTCACCCCTCTCTAAAATTGTTATTTTCAATTTGCAGGAGTTCAAGGGTTACGTTTTCAAGATTATGGGAGGATGTGACAAGCAAGGTTTTCCAATGAAGCAAGGAGTGTTAACTCCTGGCCGTGTTCGTCTTTTGCTTTACCGAGGTATGTTTAGAATGATCTTGATGCGCACACCTAAATTGTTTGTTGCATCAAAAGCTATGATTTTATGATTCTTTTTAAAAGCTGTTATTTTAAGTACCTAAACATTTGCACACGAAACAGGTACCCCTTGCTTCCGTGGTTATGGTAGGCGAAACGGAGAGCGCAGAAGGAAGTCTGTCCGTGGATGCATTGTCAGTCCTGATCTTTCTGTTTTGAATCTGGTTATTGTTAAGAAGGGAGAGAAAGATCTGCCTGGGCTGACCGACACTGAAAAACCAAGGATGAGAGGACCCAAGAGGGCTTCTAAGATTAGAAAGCTCTTCAATCTTTCCAAGGAAGATGATGTCAGGAAGTATGTTAACACATACCGTAGAAATTTCACAACCAAAACTGGTAAGTTCTTTACTCTTATAGCTACTTGTCATTACTTATTAGTGCATTTATTTAAGTATGTTTGTGTCTGCTGCCTGATGAAGTGGAAATCTTGAACTTCACTAAAATGTTATTATTATGCTCTGTGGGGACAGGGAAAAAGGCGAGCAAAGCTCCCAAGATTCAAAGGTTAGTGACACCCTTGACTTTGCAAAGAAAGAGAGCTAGAATTGCTGACAAGAAGAAGAGAATTGCCAAGGCCAAGTCAGAAGCAGCTGAATACCAGAAGCTTCTTGCTACTAGGTTGAAGGAGCAAAGAGAAAGGCGTAGCGAGAGTTTGGCCAAGAAGAGGTCTAGACTCTCTGCAGCTTCTAAGCCATCAATTGCTGCTTAAGATCAGTGAGATCATAAGAGAGGGAAAAAGGATCAATGAGATCTAATTCCTGCTATTTTTGTATCTGGCTCTTTTAGTTATTGCTTGGATGTTTTGGTGGTTTCTAGTGTTCTGATATGATGACTTTCATCTGATAGGATTTCACATACAATTGTCTTTCAGCTTCCAGATTTTGGTTACTTTGTCTCTGATCTATCTATATATAACGATCTGCTGTTTTATGTTTTTCTTGGGATTGATCAGTTATTAGGTTACTCTTCTGACTTAAATCTGTTCTCAACAGTTTTCTAAAATTTGTTGAGGTTTGATGACTTAAATATTAGAATCATAGGCATGAGATGCCTTCACCATCTGAATCTGGAGAGCTGCAATTGTCATTCTTCTACTGAATGGCTAAAATTCTTCTGACAATGCTGTTGAGCTATCTTGGACACCATGTAATACTAAAATCAAGTATATTAATAGCCTGTTTTTTCAAGCTTCTCCGGAAAAAAGATGCTTTTTTTTTTTCAAATTTGAAGTGTTTGGCCAAGCTTTTAGGAGGAAAAGAAGTACTTTTGAGGAAAAACAAAAATAGTTTTGGAGAATCAGAAAAAAATAGCTTTTTTCTAGAAGCGCTTTTGAGAAAAACACTTTGAATCACTTTTTAAAAGTTTGGTCAAACAATAATTGCTGCTTAGAAGTATTTTTTATATTAATTAACCAAACATAAACTGCTTTTCATCTTTTGAAAAAAAATATTTTTCAAAATAAGCTGATTTTTCTAGTTTGACCAAACGGGTTATAAAAATGTTTGCTTTCCTATATGGTGGGTAATAATCATTGCGAAAGGCAATTAGAAATGACATATTTGAAAGTAAGGGTGTAACGGGTGGGCCGGGCTGGTTATATTTTTTTTTAACCGGACGGTTTGCGGTTACGGGTTTTTACCGGTTAATTGTTAACGGGTTTAACGGGTTGGGGCTTATCCGGGTAAAAACGAACCCGTG
>ML415103.1:0-147364 GCA_005239525.1 Nicotiana knightiana
CCACAAAGTCCATGGTGATCCGCTCCCACTTCCACTCTAGAAGCTCAATCTGCTGAAGTAACCGTCCTAGCCTCTGATGCTCATATTTAACTTGCTGACAGTTGAGACACTTGGCCACAAACTCCACTATATCCTTTTTCATCCTTCTCCACCAATAGTGTTGTCTCAGATCCTGGTACATCTTCGCGATACCCGGATGAATGGAATACTGCGAGCTATGGGCCTCCTCAAGAATCAACTCCCGAAGCCCATCCACATTGGGCACACATATCCGACCCTGCATCCTCATCACACCGTCATATCCTATAGTCACATCCCTGGCGTCACCTCGCCGAACCTTGTCCTGAAGAACCAGAAGGTGGGGATCATCATATTGGCGCTCTCGAATGCGGTCATAAAGAGAAGACTGAGCCACCACACAAGCTAAAACCCGGAAAGGCTCTGAAAGATTCAATCTCACGAACTGACTAGCTAAGGACTGAACATCCAAGGTTAAGGGCCTCTCAACCGCCGGAAGATATGCCAAACTCCCCAAAATCTGCGCCCCGCGACTCAAGGCGTCGGCCACCACATTGGTCTTCCCCGGGTGGTATAATATGGTGATGTCATAGTCCTTTAGTAACTTCAACCATCTCCGCTGGCGCAAATTGAGGTCCTTCTGCCTGAACAATTGCTGCAAAGTTCGGTGATCCGTAAAAATCTCACATTGAACACCGTACGAATAATGACGCCAGATCTTCAGAGCGTGAACAATAACTGCTAACTCGAGGTCATGAACCGGATAATTCTTCTCATGCACGTTCAGCTTCCTGGAAGCGTAGGGAATCACCCTACCGTCCTGCATCAATACTGCTCCAAGGCCAATCCTTGAAGCATCACAATAGACAGTGTAGGACCCCGAACCTGTAGGCAACATTAATACTAGGGCCGAAGTCACTTGAGCTTCTGAAAGCTCTCCTCACACTCCTCGGTCCACCTGAACGGAGCACCCTTCTGGGTCAGTCTGGTCATAGGTGCTGCAATAGATGAAAACCCCTCTACAAAGCGACGATAGTACCCTGCCAAACCAAGGAATTTGAGGATCTCCGTAGATGATGATGGTCTAGACCAACTCTGCACCGCCTCCACCTTCTTCGGATCTACTTTGATCCCATCACAAGACACTATGTGGCCCAGGAATGCCACTGAATCAAGCCAGAACTCACACTTGGAGAATTTTTCATACAATCTCTTCTCCCTCAAAGGCTGAAGCACGGTCCTCAAGTGCTGCTCATGATCTTCCCGAGATCGGGAATACACCAGAATGTTATCAATAAACACAATGACAAAGGAATCAAGATAGCCGGAATACACTGTGCATCAAATGCATAAAAGATGCTAGGGCATTGTTATGCCCAAATGACATAACAAGAAACTCATAGTGGCCATATCTGGTCCTGAAGGCAGTCTTCGGGATGTCCGACTCCCGAATCTTCAGCTGATGATAGCCAGATCGCAAGTCAATCTTGAATAATACTCTAGACTGTATCTGGTCGAATAAATTATCAATGCGAGGTAAAGGATATTTGTTCTTCACTGTAATCTTGTTCAGCTGCCGATAATCAATACACATATGCATAGAACCATCCTTTTTCTTCACAAATAATACCGGAGCACTCCAAGGTGATACACTAGGTCGGATGAAACCCTTATCAAGCAACTCATGTAACTGCTCCTTCAACTCAGGAGGAGCCATACGGTAAGGAGGGATAGAAATGATATGAGTGCTCAGAAACATATCAATGCGCAAATCAATATCTCTGTCGGGCGGCATACCCGGAAGATCAGCTGGGAATACATCAGGAAAGTCCCTCACTACCAGGACTGACTCAACTGGAAGGGTACCAACACTGACATATCTCACAAAGGCCAAATACGCATCACACCCCTTCTCAACCATCCCCTGAGCCTTAAGAAATGAAATAACCCTGCGGGGAGTATACTCTAAGGTACATGTCCACTCAAATCTCGGCAAGCCTAGCATAGCCAACGTCACGGTCTTAGCGTGACAATCAAGAGTACCATAATGGGGCGACAACCAGTCCATGTCCAAGATAATATCAAAATATACCATGCTAAGTAATAACAAACCATCCCTGGTCTCAAAACCATTAAGAGAAATCAAACACGACCGATATACGCGGTCCACAACAAGAGAATCTCCCACGGGAGTAGAAACATAAATAGGGGAACTCAAAGAATCCCGAGATATCCCCAAATGTGGAGCAAAATAAGAGGACACATATGAATACGTAGAGCCTGGATAAAATAATACTGATGCATCCCTATGGCAGATAGAGACAATACCTGTGATGATTGAGTCTGAAGCAACAGCCTCAGAACGGGCTGGAAGGGCATAGTATCTGGCCTGGTCTCCCCTTCTAGGGCGACCTCTACCTCCTCGACCTCCACCTCGAGCTGACTGAGGAGGTGGAGTGGCAGCTGGGGCTGGAAGTATAGCCGGAGGACTCGGCGGAGCACGTCGAGGCTGATAAGACTGTGGAGGTGCACCCCTCCTGGCCCTGGGGCAATCTCTAATCACGTGACGAGTGTCACCACACTCAAAACAACCCCTCGAAGGACACTGCGGCTGAGACTGAAAAGGAGCTGGCTTGTTGGGCTGGCCGTAAATAGCACCTCGAACTGGAGGCACATTGGATACTGGTGGTGCATAATAGAACTCATGAGGTCTAGGAGGAGCTGGAATACCACTGGTTGCTGGAAGGGCTGAATGAAAAGGGCGACCCACAAAGCCCCTACCATAGCGTGTTGTTGGTGCACGAGCTCCTAAAAAATGGCCAGTCTATCGAGACCTCTTGGCCTCTCTCTCATCTCGGTCCCGAGCAAACATGCCCTCTACTCTCCTGGAAATACTCACTGCTTGCTGCTAAGTGATGTCCATCTCCAACTCTCTGGCCATACTGGTCCGAATACTAAGGTGAAGTCCCTCAATAAAGCGGCGAACCCGCTCTTTGATTGTGGCAACCAAGGCTGGTGCATGCCGAGCTAACTCACTGAAATGTACTGCATATTCCGACACAGTCATGGAACCCTGGCGCAACTTCTCGAACTCTGTGCGCCAGGTATTCCTGAGGCTATGAGGGACATACTCTCGAAGAAACATCTCTGAAAATTGAGCCTGAGTGAGTGAGGTTGCCTCATCCGGACTACTCAGCTCATAGGCCCGCCACCACTAATATGCCGCTCCCCTCAGCTGGAAAGCGGTGAAAGAAACCCCACTGGTCTCCACAATGCCCATAGTGTGGAGAATACGATGGCACTCCTCAAGAAATCCCAGAGCGTCATCTGAAGCTAGTTTGCTGAAAATAGGTGGGTGGTACTTCTTGTACCTCTTAAATCTGAGCTGCTCTGCCTCAGAAGCAGCTACCCCTGATTACCATTTCCACCCCAATTGCTATTGTTGTTCCTATTCCAATTGTTTTTGTTGCCTCCCCAATGTTGATTGTTGTTCCCCCAGTTGCTAGAGTTGTTATTGTTATTCCAATTCCCTTGCCCTTGACTATTCCAGTTTTGGTTGTTCCCCTGTGATCCCCATTGTTGGTTAGAAGAATTGTTCTTTTGCCCTTGGAAATTGTTTGCATACATCACATCCTCATTTTGTTCATCATAAGAGTCATCATTGTTGTATCCACTCACACCTTGCTCACTTTGATCCTTGTTGCTTTGCATTTGATTACCACGTTGTCTTTTCTTGTTGACCAACAGATTGACCCCTTCCATAGCATGCACTTGCTTTGGCCCTTGGATTTGTTGAAGATGCGCCTTACCAAGTTGATTCATGGTAGTTGTTAGCTCAACAATGGCTGTCCATGGTCTTGAAGTTCCTTATGAAGATTTATCACTCTTGGGTCACTTTGGGGCACATTAGCCCGGCTTTGCCATGCTGACGAAGTGTCAGCCATTTCAACTAGAATATCACAGGCTTTATTATAAGATAGCTTCATGAAATTACCCCTAGCTAATTGGTTGACCACACACTGATTTGTCATATTGATGCCCCGGTAGAATGTTTGTTGTATCATGGCCTCGGTCATGTCAATGTTGGGGCATTCTTTGACCATTATTCCGTGGCGCTCCCAAATCTCTTGAAGGGGCTCATTTGGTTCCTACTTGAATGCCAATATCTCATCTCTCAAAGCTGCCATGTGTACGGGAGAGAAGAACTTGGCCATGAGTTTATCCGTCAACTCATCCCATGTAGAGATAGAATGATTGGGGAGTCGTTCAAGCCAATCCAATGCTTTCCCTCGGAGAGAGAAAGGAAATAATCTGAGCCTCAAGGCATACTCCGATACATTGGTTTGCTTACTTCCCAAAAAGGTGTCCACAAATCCTTTTAAGTGTTTGTAGGCATTCTGATGGGGAGTACTGTCACGACCCGATTTACCCTCTGAAAGGCATCGTGAAGGCACCTAGTCTCTACGATTAGGTAAGCCTAATTGAGAAAAAGATATTAAATAAAAACAATAAAATAAAGACGAAATAAAGTAAATCTACTAATGAAACATCGCCACTTGGTACGTTCAAAATATAACTTCCCAAAACCCGGAATATCACAAACAGTCACACGCTTCTAACACTACTGAAGCTCTAACAAAAACTAGAAAAGTACATAATAACGTCTCTACAAGATAGAATGGAGGGAGACTCGGAGGATTCTGCGGACGCGGCAGAAATAACTTGTAGTCTCCTGGAATCAGCAGCAGCGACTAACCACGAGGCTGATAGCTCGTACCTGGATCTGCACATGAAAATATGTGCAGGAAAGGGCGTGAGTACACCACATTTGGTACCCAGTAAGTGCCAAGCCTAACCGCGGTCAAGTAGTGACGAGGTCAGGTTAAGGCTCTACTGGATTTCTAAATAAGTCAGTTTAAAACAGTTCAAAAGATAGGTAATGTCTACAGTAAACAATTTAAAAAAAACAATATAAGTGTACAGTAAGAAAATCCTCGGCTCAACATAATATATATCACAAAGTGGAATCTCCTGGGATACTGTCCCGCAGTTCCAAATGAAAATGCAGTACAGGGGGAAAGCTCCCGGAATACGTCCGCAGTCCCAATTTAAATATGCAGTACAGAGGGAAAGCTCTGGGAATACGTCCGTAGTCCCAAATTAAACATTCAATACAGGGGGAAAGCTCCTGAAATACGTCCGTAGTCCCAATTTAAATATGCAATACAGGGGAAAAGCTCCCGGAATACGTTCGTAGTCCCAATTTAAATCTAAAATGTGAATGAATGCCAGATAAGGTTTATTTAAACAGTTCAGGAGAAAAGTCACATGCAAAACATAGGATAGGACTACCTAGAAATGGTGCACATAGTATCACATAGGAAATTCAGGTAAAAACAGGTAGGCATGCTCCTTCCTATTCTAAACTACACAATTAGCACATTAAACAGTGAAATAAGAGTAAATGATTTATGTCATGGAAGGAAAAATAGAATTTTAGCAACAATGGCCCGTGCACATACTCGTCACCTCACGTACACGGTGCCCATACAACAAGTAGCATCAAAACAACCTAAGGGGAAATCCCCAACACAGAGTTAGGCAAGCCACTTACCTCGACTGCTCTACTCAACTTAAAACCACACTTTTGCCAGGAGTACCCGATTCCGAATGGCCCAAATCTATTCAATTCAATTGCATAATGTAAATAACATTGTAAGAAATCAAACTAGCTAATTAGTTCAAGGCTAATACGCGAAATTAGGAAAGTTGCCCAACAAGTCCTCCGGGCCCACGTCTCTGAAACGAGTAAAAATTATAAATTTCGAACACTCATTCACTCCCGAGTCTAACCATATAATAATTATTCAAATCGGATATCAAAAATCCCGATCAAACTCAAAAATTTGGCCTAGGAACTTTATCCAATTTTTCCCCAATTTCCCACCATAAATTCGAATTTAAAGGATAGATTTAAGAGTATAATCATGGGAATTAGTCTAAACCAAGTAGGAATCACTTACCCAAATTTCCCAGGTGAAAATCTCCCCAAAAATCGCACTTTCCCGAGCTCCCAAGTTCAAAATATGAAAAATGGTTCAAACCCTCGATTTTGGGTCTTTTATGATTCTTCCCAGTTCTTCTTCAGTGTGATAGCGGAGTGTAACAAACACACGCCTAAAATTTCCTCTACGCAAACGCAGGGATCGGTCCGCGAACGCGTCCCTCAACCTACACAGACCTACGCGATCGCGGTTGGCTTCGCGCAACCCCGTAGAGATACGCTCAAACGCATGTTGCCTAAATTCTTCTACGCGATCGCAACGTTGCCCATGCGAACGCAGTGGCTAAGCTGCCCAACCTATGCGATTGCGAACCTCTTTATGCGATCGAAGAGAACAAAAATCCTGCCTGCCTCCACCTACTCTACGCGATCGCAATGAAGAAAAAGCTGTTGCAATAACACCAGAAAACCAGCAAAATACACAAGGCTAAAAATGCCCGTTTGAGCATCCGAAACACACCCGAGGCCCCCGAGACCTCAACTAAACTTATCATCCAGTACTAATACCTCATTCAAACTTAGTCGAGCCTTTAAAACACGTCCCATAACATCAAAATCACCAATTATGCATGGATTCAAGCCTAAGAACTTATGAAATTTCAAAATCCACAACCGATGCTGAAGCACGTCAAAACTAGTCCGAATGACCTCAAATTTTACACACAGGTCATAAATGACACCACGGACCTACCGTCACTCTCGAAATTCCATTCCGAGCCTGATATCAAAATTTCACCTATCGGCCGAAATCGCCGAAATTCTAACCTTCGCCAATTCAAACTTAAATCTACTATAGACCTCAAGGACACATTCCGAACATGCTCCTAACTCCGAAATCACCCAAAGGAGATAATGGAGTTGACGGAATCCCATTCCAGACCCGTCTTCCCCCAGTTCCAACTACAATCCAGTTTCTAAAGCTTAAACTCGTATGTAGAGACTATGTGTCCCAAAACTCTCCGAATTTCGCAACTAATCATTCCGACAAGTCCCATAAGCAGATATAAAAGTGGGGAAGGAAGTTATTAGGGGATCGGGGCACCAACTCTCAAAATGACCAATCGGGTCGTTACAAGTACCCATGAAATAACCTCACTGCTTCAGAATTGTTAACACGACATTAGTGATATGAAAATTACCCGCCCGAATTCTGGGTGGGACAATTGCATTGGCGTATCCCTCATTCGAAAGCACCCGAGGAGCTACTCTTGGAGGAGGCGGGGGAGGGTCTGGAATATTATCATTAGCATTGCCATGGCGGCCTCGTCTTTGAGATTGAGGTACTAGAGGCACCTCATCTTCCCCATTATCATCTACCTCCTCCCCGGTAAAACATTGCCCCAGAGGATCATCCATGTGTACCTGTAGTGATTGAAACTCACAAATTAATAAAATAGAAGGAAAGAAAAAAAATCTACACAACTAATCGAATAGATAGCCAACACCATTTTAACTCCCCGTAAACGACACCATAAAGTGATTGAAGCCCACCTACACCACTACAGAATGGCAAGGCAAGGTCGATGTAGCTTTTACCCGATAGGAATGGGATCGAAATCCACAGGGAGTTAGATGATTGGAGTCGAGTTTCTATCCGATTTAGAAGTGTGTATTGTTCTTAATTACTCTTCTAAATATGAGTTGTTTTGATTCTATACTAAGTTTAATGCTAAATATTACTACTATCAAGCTAGCTACAATATTTTTGTAGGATGTTATCAAGTATTTAAGTGCACTAGGGATGCAACTTGCCCCTAGGCGAGTATCTAACAGGCTCTAAAATCTAGGATAAACTTGTGGGTCATGGGCTCGTGATGTAACCTCACACTAATTTACTCACCCAATACCTCTCGGTAGTTTGGGTGACTTTGCCCGAATTGGCTTCCTCAAGCCTAATTGGGTGTTTCAACAAAGCAAATGAAATGGCTCAAGTCAGGTATTAGTATCTCTAGTTTCTACCCTTTAATTGGGAATATCAATCTCTAGAATTCACCACAATTCCTTGTTAGCCTACTTTACCTAGACTTGGTTTATCTTTCTTAAGAGTAACCCTAGTCAAAAAGGCATGAATCAGTATTTGCAACCACTAATTCAATGAATTAAGCATGAAATAAACTAAATATCACAAACCCAATCACAAGCAGACCCTAAAATAAAGACCCGTTAGATACCCACACTAGGGTAGGTCACAACCCTAGCTTATGGGTCTAGCTACTCATTTTCATGGACGAAATCAAAATAGAAGATGAAATTAAAGCCATAGATGTTGATTACGAAGACAAAATCTCACATTAAGAGTAGAATCTATGCTAAAATTACTCAAAAAGGTAAAAAGACACTATTCACGAGTTCCTTACAATATCTGATACCCTAAAAATGAGAAATGGAAGTATCTATACACAGCTAAAAATACTGGACAAAATTGCCCCTACGGAGATTCCGCTATCCGCGGAAAATTGAACGCCTCAGCAGAGTGGATTCCGTGGCCGCAGAATTATAAGCGCGGACCGCGGTTCTTGACTTGGCAGTTCTCTGAAACTTGCTTCCGCTCCCGGCGGAATATTGAACGCCTCAGCGGATCTCGGAAGCGCGACAGCGGAATTTTAGCGCTGACCTCTTTTGGAGGATCATTTTTAACAGCTCTCTGAACCTGGTATTCCGCTCCGGTGGATTATTGAGCGCTCCAGCGGATAGGAAAGCGCTCCAGCGGATAGGAAAGCGCTCCAGCGTAATTTTGGTGCTGTCAGCAGTTCCAAAATGCACCTCTCTAAAGTTCAATCCGCGGAAGCTGACAGAATTCCGCTACAGCGGAATGTCTTCCGCTGCAGCGAAATAATACAGTTGTCAGCGCTTTTGCTGGGTTCCTGGTATGTGCAAGTTTGGCTCCTGTTTGAGTTATCTTTAACCATTCTCCTCAATTTTACTCAAAACCTGTAATTTAAGCACCTTGCATTAGTTTTCGGGAGTACCTTAGTGCAATTTTATCCCAAAACCTAAGCAAACGAGAGTAAATAGTAGGTAACTTGGTTATCAGCTCACAATCTACTAAATTTACTCTTTACTGAAGGCTATTATTGTACTTTTGCTAAGAAATTTCTCTTTGTTTTGTAAGCATTGTGACTCATGGCGAAGACCGATAAACTCTTTCTTATCTTCTATTTGTTTACTATTATTTCATTCATGGTTTCGTCAGTATAATTCCATATCTCACTCCTTTGATTCGAACCGATTGCTAGTAACCTCATTAAAAAAAATTTATTTATTCCTGAAACTATTTTTAGATTAAACAATTTGACGCTCACGATGAGCCCTAGCTATTGAGTGTTTAACTTAGAGTTCTTGTTCTCATTGTGAGGTTTATCTTTCACTTATCTATCAATTTTCTTTCCATTTTGTAACTCAAAATGATTGAAAAAGCGTTACGCCAACATATCAGAGCAAGGCCCCACAACCTAGTGGATAATTAGGGGACTCCGTGACCCTAGGGAAAATAGGTCCGCCTATTAGGGGTGTCAATAGATATTTAAAAATCGATTAAACGGACTGAACTGTACAAGATAGATTTTTAGGTTCCTTTTAATAAACCTGTAGGTTTTTATATAAATCTACAACCGTACCAATAATTAGGATAGTTTTTTTAATGAAAATAAACATAAGAAATACCGAATTGTACTGAATAAATTTATATGTGTAAAATATATTTATATATTAAATTTAAAATTAATAAAGCATTAAATTTCCCTTGACATTGGAATTATTAAAATGGTTACAAGCTAACAAGTAATTAAACTCAAAATTCTAATTTCCAAACCTCTTATGCTATTCCTACTAAAACTAAATTATTTCAAACATATTCACTAGCAAGGCACAAAGTATTCTAGTGATTATGAGTAGCAAACTACAACGTATTGAATATGTTTCCTTTTGTATGATTTAGATTTATTTTTTTGAATATTTAATCTGCTATAGACTTTATTCTTAAGTCCCAACTTGGTTAATATCTTTACACTAGTGATTTATATTTTCTTTATCTTTGCTTAGTTTCTTTTACGCTGCTGTAGAATAATTGAGGATCTATACTCTCGCCATCTTGTTATGATCGAAAAAATCAGGTGTCATGCGAAATCTAGTAACCAAACCTTGAACGACGATAAATCAGACGACAAAAGAGAAATATACCAAAAGAGACACAAACATTTAACGTGGTTTAGTCCATTGACCTACGTCTATGGCGGAGATGAGAAATCCACTATAATAAAAGAGAGTACAAAATATCGAGAGAACAACCTCACGAAGAGGCAAGCACAAGTGACACACTACACTTGTCATGTAAAGTTCCCCCCCTAAACAAGACTCTCAAACCCCATATGACTATATTGTGGATGCTACTGAATGAGAAGGAAGGATCGTCAATTTATAGAACTCCAAACCTTTTTCTACAAGAAAAAGGACTAACCAAACATAGAAGAATTATAATTTCCTTCTACAAGAAGGAAAACCCAATTATGAAAAATATGTTGCTTTTTCCTTCACCAGATAGGAAAATCAAATATGGTAAGAAACCAGGACAACACCTAACAATTCTCCCCCTTGGTCTGAATTTTCTGATAAAATAAACTTGATCCACCTTCTTCATGTAATCTTCAAAAGGTTGCATCTCCAAATCTCCACCACAAAGTTTGTCTCAACATGAGTAGTATTCCGATCAAATTTCTCAGATAAAAATGTTGATTATCGTCAAATGGTTTGCGACTAGAACTGAATCCGCCAAGATGAATCTGTCTTGAACCTCGCTATGATACCACTTGTTATGACCGAAAAAATCAGGTGTCATGCAGAAGCTAGTAACGCAAACCTTGAACGATGATAAATCAGAAAACAAAAAATAAATATACCAAAAGAGACACAAACATTTAACGTGGTTCGGTCAATTGACCTACGTCCACGGCGGAGATGAACAATCCACTATAATAAAAGAGAGTAAAAAATATCGAGAGAACAACCTTACGAAGAGGTAAACACAAGTGACACACTACACTTGCGTAAAGTTCTCTCCCTAAACAAGTCTATCAAACCTCATATGGTTACATTGTGGATACTACGGAATGAGAAGAAATGATTTTCAATTTATAGAACTCCAAACATTTTCCTACAAGAAAAATGACTAGCCAAACATGGAAGAATTATAATTTTCTTCTACAAGAAGGAAAACCCAATTATGGAAAATATGTTGCCCTTTCCTTCACCAGATAGGAAAATCAAATATGGTAAGAAAATCAGGACAACACCTAACACATCTTTCATGTGTTCTTAATTCATCACTCTTTAAATAGTAAAATTATCTAGAGAGTTTTGCTAAGTCCTATAAAAGTATGTATGTAATTGCATTCTACTTCTACTAGTGACTTTTACATGACATTTAAAAAATACCGAAAATTAACTAAATCATATTGATACCGAGTAAATTAAATAAGAATTTAAGTTATATATTACATTGAAAGTATAAACAAAATTTTCACCATCATATCAATTCAACCGATGGTAGCATGTTATTTTTATATTTTTTTATATTATTACATGAGTCTCATTATGAAGATTTTCCTATTAATGAAAGTGAAAGTTAACCTGATGGTGAAAAAAATCACAAAGCATTGTCAGTGACCGAACTTGAACACATCCGGAATCAAAATATTGTTGTTTTGCACACAAAAAACATAAATAAGTGTAAAAAAAAAAAAAGAGAACATATTTATATATAATGTCTAAAAATTGGGCGCTATACCTTAACGGTAACTTTTGCCGTTAAGGTATAGCGTCCAGTTTTTTGGCGCTATACATCTGACAAAAAGTAAATGTAGGTATAGCGAATTTATTCCCTACGTTATACAATAAAAACACTAAAATGTTGACGGTCCATTGGTTGAAGAGTAGTTGTGAAGATGATTTTGTGCTTGAGGTACAAGGTTTCAAACCCCTACACCAACATTTTTATATTTTCCTATTTCTTTTTCATTTTTTGTTTCTTTTCATTATTTGATTTAAGTGTTTAGATATAAATACTTTATAGAGAAGTCATTTATTATTGCTTTAAAAAATAACCAATAATTTTAATAGTTGTTATTTTGTGTTATACGTAAAATAAAATTATTATTTTTTCTTTATTTACAAATTAGAATTATAAGTTTTATTTTATAGTTATTATATATATATATATATATATANATACTGTAGTAATATTTTACTATCCTTTTATTTCTTTGTGTACTATTTCAAAAAAAAAATTTATGAAAAAAAAACTCATCTCAAATTCAAATAATTCTTATAATTTTAATTTCTAAATTAGACCGCATTTTCAAAAAATTACTCTATGCAATTTTTTTACCTTTAAGATATGAATTAAATTTCTAATTTTTATTAGTAAAATTACATATAATTTGAAATTTATTTTGTATTTAAAATTTTATTACTATTTTTATTATTTTTATTTTGAATAATCTTTTAAAAAAAATATATCTTTGTGTTTGAATTCCCGTATAATTACGGTATTGCTAATGTATAAAGGCCTGTTAAATGATAATTACAAATAAGTATGATTACCTCTAGATTCAATATAGTTTTTTTTTTTGGATTGTATTCTTTTCTTATCTATTGAATAATATATATTTGCTAACTAAATTTAGAAAGAAAGATATCAAATATATATATATATATATATATATATCTTATGAAAATTTTAACTATAAAATAAAACTTATAATTCTAATTTGAAAATAAAAGGAAAAAAATAATTTTATTTTACGTATAACACAAAGTAACAATTATTAAAAGTATTAGTTTTTTTTATATAATAAATGGCTCTATTAAAGTAATTATATCTAAACACTTAAACCAAATAATGAAAAGAAACAGAAAATAAAAAAGAAATAGGAAAATATAAAAATGTTGGTGTAGGGGTTTGAACTTTGTACCTCAAGGACAAAACCATCTTCACAACTACCCTTCAACCAATGGGCCATCCAGCATTATAGTGTTTTTATTGGGACTTTTGCAACCGTACTCACCTTTTGTGCCACGTTTTAACTTATACTCGCTTTGTAAAAAAAATTACACCTGTACCCGCTTTTACGCATAACTTCAGCATACGGGGCTGAAGTAGCAAAGGCAATCACGCAAAACTTCAGCATTCTAGTAGACAGACATGAAGTATCCCAAGTTATAAAGACAACAACTTCAGCATACGGGGCTGAAGTTCCCCAGTTATAAAGACAAAAACTTCAGCATACGAGGCTGAAGTTCCCCAGTTTACAAAGACAGAGCTGACGTTTTGTTTTGTAACTGGGGAACTTCAGCCCCGTATGCTGAAGTTTTGTCTTTATACTGGCGAACTTCAGCTTAACTGGTGAACTTCAGCTCAGCGAGGGAAAGAGAGCTGAAATTATTTAAAAAATGGGTACAAGTTAAGAGTTTTTAAAAAAGTGGGTATAAGTTAAATGGAGGCGACCAAATAGGGTGCACCGTGTAATTTTTACGTTTTTATTGTATAACGCAGGCAATAAATGTTCTATACTTGCATTTACTTTTTGTCAGAAGTATACCGCCCAAAAACTGGATGATATATCTTAACGGTAAAAGTTACTGTTAAGGTATAGCGCCCAGTTTTTGGGCGTTATATATAGATATGTTCTCTTTTTTTTTAACACTTATTTATGTTCTTTATGTCCAAAACAATAATAGTTTGGTTCCGGACTCTTAAATATAACCAGTCTATCACTGCTAAGGTGCACCATATCTGCTTACATTAAGAAAAAAAGTCTCTTTTTGGTGTTGCTGTATTTGTATTCTCCTTTGCGTTGCTGCTATTATTAAATAATAACTAAATCAAAGCAATCCATTTTCAATAAATTCTTGTACGCTATTTGATTTTTCATTCTAAGTTTCTAGCCTTCGGAAGAGAAAATAGCTTCGTGAGATCTCTTAAAGTGATTTGTTTGAAAAATTCCGAACAAGAAAGTTTGCAAATTCTTGTATTTTCTTAAAATTTGGTTTGTTTGAGTTGTTATTTTCAAACTCAATTTTTTTTTTTTTCAAAACGATTTAATTTCTTTTACAAAATATTTCAAATAAATACATTTCGGAAAGGAAAAAAAGAAAAACTCAAACAGAGTTTGTAAAGTCATGAATTTTGGCAAAATTTCAAACGCCACGAAACTAGTTGAACTTGCGTGAGCTTTCTCTACAATTACTTTAAGTATCTATAGACTTACTGATTAATGTAAGGGATTATTCAAAGAAGATAACGAAAATGACAAACGTAATAGTATACACACACAACAATTTCTTTTTGTTTATTTTTTAATCTACATCCAATAGCTAGCAAAGTTTCGATATCTCATTGTAATATTATGACAAGTATTACAGGGGTGTTTAGTATAATCTATCTAAAACTGAGTGATATTACAGGGGTGTTTAGTATAATCTATCAAGATTTAATTTTCTTGTATGCTGAGCGATAATGAAAGTTAAAAGTTAAAGCAACTGCTCTTTAAAATACTTTTGTGTAACCTTTCAGTCAGAAATCCTAGAAACTACCGTTTGGTTAAATTATCTTTTATCGTTTAAAGAAAAGACCCACACGACAGATATGGAGGATTTCATCTTCACCAAGTGGTTCACCTTTTCACAACCTTTCTCCTTTATCATTGATGTAGCAGCTCGAGTTGAAGAGGCTGGCGCAAACACCTTACACCTGGTTGCACGTAATCTTTACTTTCGTCTTTGACTCGTGCAGTTGAACTGACTAATGACTTTAAATTAAACTTTAAGATCGAACTCTACCTTTTACCTTTCAGTTCATTACAAGGAAAGACTAAAAAGAAAAAAGGAAGCTTAATAATGGATCATAGGCCATATCGAATCATTCCAACTCGATATCAAAACCAAATTTTCATTAGTTTATTTGTTTGCTTATATTTAATTTATTTATGGAATAAAACTAATGAAACATTTTTTTCTTTCACTATGATCTATCAAACATACCAAACAAAAAGAAAAAAAAAATTAATTTTTAATTTTTTAACAAGTTCTCTATGGGTCAAATGAAGTAAATGGCTAACCTAGTTCTTTGGAGGAAGCAACTTGGGTTGTTCCTGTGGACACTGAAATTTTAACAGATCAAGATAAGTCCTAAATTCAAGACAACTCTTGAAAAAATTAGGAGTCTCTATTAGGATTACTTGGTGGTTACTCCACACAAACCATAATTCATGCCTATTAATAAGGCTACATATGTCCTTCAAAGACGATCTCAGCAATTTCATAAACTCTCGGAATATGCACGATAAGAGATCTCCAAAGTTCCATGAAACTCCTGGAATATTCATTAAGAGACTAAAGACATGTCAAATATGTCTTGCTCAAAGACCTACATTCGAGAAATACGCTGCTAAGGCCTTCGAATCATGGAAATAATCATGAGAGAAGAATCAAGGGATAAACATTATCAATAAAATCTTTTTTCTTTATAGTTGTTTGTGGTTGCAGTCTTTTTTTTGTCTGCATAAATAGTTTCCAATTGATCATGTGCATACATGTCAGGCGGAATATATTTTGATGGGTTAAGTTTGACACTCATACTCAGCACCTATACATGCTGAAATTGCACACCTATGCACTTAAAACATATAATCTTACCTGCTTCGCTTGGGAATTAATGTAAACTAGCAAAAAGAAGAAGAAGATAAAAGGGAACCAGCAGAAAAGTTTCCAATGAAATGAGAAGTGTGGGAGAAAGGAAATGTATTTTAAACACGATATTTTGTTCAATCTTCTTGTTGAGCATGAAGATAGACAAACAAACAGAGTCAATTTCTGTTTATTCTTTCCCAAACCAGACAGAAATACCAGATAATTTACAGTTAAAGAGTGAGGGTACGGGACGAGAGAAGGGAGTGAAACAATTAATCCACTCTGCAGGATTAAGCAATGGTAAAGAAACATTCATTAGAACTGAGACCTAAAGAAGAATCTCATTTGCTTAAACAGTGTGGAGGCAAATAAATTTGTAAAGAAAAACCTCTACAAAATCATAAAGAAGAATAGCAGGTACAATACTGGAGTTAAGACATGAAGTTACACCAGTTAAACAGAAATAACTTAAAGGAATGTGTGAATCACCGCTGCTTCTGTATCCTCTTGTCTCTAATGGGCAATTCAATGGGTTTCTGAGCCTCATGAGGATGTTCAGGACCTTTATACACCTTAAGATGAGTAAATAATTGTCTACCAAGCTGCACAAACAGAAAACTTAATATATTTAGGATTGAGAGTATATCAAATGTAAAGTAAAGCAAGTGCAATCGCTACCAAGTCTGACAACTAAATGAACTTTTCAGTTTCGCACACAAATAAGTAAATCAGAAGCATGAGAACATTGGTGTTGAAAAATTCCCATCTGCCACTGATTAGAAGGAAACCATAGCCACGCAGAATTGGTGTAAGATTAAGGGTAAGAAATCTGTTAACCCATTCTTTGCCCAAAACCCAACATTCAACGTGCAACTGTTCTATGCAGAGGCGAATCTAGCATACAAAATAATTGGCTCCAAGTGGAGACGGTTTATATGTGAGTATACGTGTGTGTGTGTGGAAATAATACACACACACACAGAGACCTGAATCTATTATACGTTCCGTGGGTGCCACGGGAGATGAGAATTATTTATGGAATCTCTAATATCTGATAAGTGATACTCTTGTTCCCACCATTATATGTAAATTGCCAAACATCTTAGGTTAATCAGCATAATTAAGAAATTCCATATATATGGAACGGGACTCCACAAATAGTAAAGCATACTGACCCTCCCTTTGGGAAGCATGCCACGGACAGCATGCTCAATGATTCTTTCAGGAATTCTCTGTTGAAGTTGATCAAAAGTCTCCACTTTCATCCCACCAGGTCTGCCAGAGTGCCTCCTATAGAGTTTTTGGGTCCTCTTCTTCCCAGATACAGCAACCTTCTCAGCATTAACCTTTTCGTGTTCAAGTAAAAACAGAATTGATCAGACATCAAACAATAACAGTAAAATACCAGATAATTTACAGTTAAAGAGAGCAGGAAAGTGTTAAAGTCATATCATGCATCTCAGACACCAGAGGTCCCCTCCCCAAACACGGGGTCAAACAATCTAATTTTTCTAATTTACCCAACTAATATGGGCTTGAGCCTTGAGGCATGCCGAATTGAACAAATAACCATGCATAATATGATTTTATATACAACTCATAAGAAAAGATCATAAGGAAGCATAGCATGTAACTACCATTTTCATCTTTCAGTAAACTTCTATCAAAGTCTATTAGGACTAGATGATCCAGCATTTCTTAAGAATTAAGGATATGGCATTCATAGGACCTACAGGTCGTAAAGGAAAAAGTAGAGTCTCAATGCTTTTTTTCCAAATGGCAGCACATGCTTTTCGTACAGAAACTTACCACTATGACAAATGCACCCATGTCAACACTTGGAGTGTATGTCGCCAGATTCTTCCCTCTCATATGTATCGCAATAGTTGATGCCATTCTTCCAAGAATTAAATCAGTGGCATCAACAATATACCAAGGTTTGTCTGTGTTCACATGGTCAGCAGCCTTGGGATACCATGTCTCATTCCAAATGTCCTACAGGAGGAAACAACAACAAATTATTTGCCATATCTTAACCATTCGATAATGCAAAAATGTTCATAATCTAAAGTAACAGAAACTACGCTTAAGAAAGAAAGTCACACTGAACCACTAAAATTATGGATATCTTTAAATACTCAAAGCCAATATTGCTATCAGAGCTTTTATTCTCCACAATGTGGGAGATAGTTGCAATACTTTAGATCGATATGACCCTGGCCATCGAACTCTTCCCTGACTCTCCGTCTCTCCCTCCCTCGCCATATTGATGCAGATATTAGAAGCATCATTGGGCCTTGTGACACAGCACCAACACTACATGTGACTCGTTTTTATTCTTGCTTAAACCTTAAACAAAAGCCATTGAAATTTTCAAGTCACTGCTGGTTCCAAAGTAGACTATCTATCCCGGAGGCGGATAGAATTAATTAGAACTTAGCTCCTCATGCACTTCTGCAGATGAGCTAGCAACATATCTCCTACAAAAGGAGAATCCTGATACAGAAATGTGTAGACCAAAAAGAACAAAATTGTCAAATGAAATGGAGCAAAAGAGGTATAACTTACCGCCTCTGTTCCAGTATAGTTTATGTGATTCTATTTCCTTTTCAGTCCGTTTAAAAAACAATGACCTCTTTCTAAATTTAGAAACAATTTAACTTAAATTTCTCATTTTTACCCTTAATGAGAAGCCAAACCACAAATTTCAGAACTCTTATAACCAACAAATGTTATGGCATACCACAAGTTTCAAATCTGTGCCCACTCAAATATGTTGACATAAATTGAAACCAGAGAGTATAAAGTATAACATACTGGAAGCAAATAACCAAGTTTATTCTAGAAATAGAGTTCCCATTCATCATAAAGTTACTAAATAGTACTAAAAAGCTGGAAAAAAAAGAGAGGAATACACAAAACTAGCAATTGTTCGGCTCTGCTAAAAAGAAAAAGCTCAAGTAAAACAAGTAAGATAAAAAAACAAAAAGACAAAGGGAGAAGTATTTAGTTTACAGGGCCGTCAATTTCAGACTCTTCGAACATCCACCGTTGGTCAAGAGGAATGTAGGCGGTAGCTTTTTCTTGGCAACGAATTTGGGCCGTCCGATTGGTTTTGGCGAGGGGCGATAATTGAAACGACGGCTTCGATAAGGCTGCCATTGAGAAACCCAGAAATGGGGTTTTCTTTGGGGAAGAAGAAAAGGATTTTGGTGAAGTGGAAGTGAACATTAACGAAGAGGAAGAGCAGTGGGTAGCCATTGCCATTATCTCTGAGTCCTCAGCTCTTTGGCTATCGGTTGAAATGGTAACACCGTCTACAAGTAGATAAGGGAAAATAAAAGGAAAAAGTATATATTGTTTTTGTAAAATGGTGTTGGATGGCATCCCCTTTTTAAAGGCTATCTTTCTTCCTTTCGTTTATGCAATGGTGTTTTATGAGTTAATTTCACATATTGTTACCGTAATTATTCACTATAATACTAAAATCATAAAGTCTTATTTTATAAATTTACAATGATTAAATTTATCCATATTAAAGTAATAAAACTTTTATCACATTAAAATAAATAAATTTTACCCGCTATGATGTCAAACTTACCCATCAAAATGACTTTATTGTTATAATGCCTAAAATTTAATTAGTTTGTGTTATAATATAAAGTTGAGTTACTGTCGCTAGACAATAAATTGTGTCGAGAAAATATAATCAAGACCGAAAAATATCGCAACAATCGTAGTATTTTATCTCAAATATTTGAGTGTTACAATCTCTATGAATCCTCTGATTCTTCTTTTCAACAGTAAATAAAAGAGCCTCTGAGCTTAATCTTGAATTTTATTTGATTTGAATCCAAGTGCTTGAAGTTTGATCTTCATCTTGACGTACTTTTAATCCAAGGGCTTGCAGCTTGTTCTTGAATCTTCATCTTGATCTTTTAATCCTTAGAACACTTGAATGCTTGTAGCTTTTAGAGAAATTCGCAGCGTTTGATCCACGAGCTCCCTCTTGCTTCTTGTTATAACTTATGGTGTCTTTTCTGAGTTATGAAGACCTCTATTTATATTTGTGGAAGAGAGGAGTTGTGATAAGAACAAACTCTTTCCGACCAATCAAATTGAAGTGTGCTATGACCGCATTTGATTGGTCAGAACATGTCATTTGCACACGTGGCGCGATTTCATTGGCCTTTTAATGTGATTTGGCATGCTTTTTCATTTTGACACGTGGCACGATCCTATTGGCTCTTCTATTTGAAGTGGTGTGCCACGTCATTTGACACGTGACACCAAACTGGGTCTTTAGGAAGATGATATGTTGGGCCTAATAAAGTGGGCTCATCAATTTAGCGCAACCAAATGGGCTATCTTAATGGATTAAGACTTATTTATTTAATCTATATATATTGGACTTATATAATTAATTCAATTACATTAGCCCATAATATTTATTTGGACCAATATATCTTGAATTTTAAAATATAATCCAAATTATTTTATGGATTCAAAATTTATATGCCTAAAAATGCCCCTACTTCAAGATTTGTTGAAGTATAGACTTGTCGTAATCGAAAACGAAGCCTGAAGTATTGTCTGACTATCAAATTTGTCGCATGCTAAATAGAATGCAAAGTATCACCCCATGCAATTTGTTACATGTATAGTCAATAAATTATTTGAACAATATAATAACCATTTACTTTTGAACAAGAAAAAAGACACAACCATGCAAACTATCATTTTAATATAAATTAGGAATTTTTACATTCCTATACCACATAGGAAGCCTTATTATCCTCAATGTTTAAGGTTTGACTTAATTACACTTAGTATACCTAATTACTAATTTTATACCATAATTAATTAAAGGTCTAATTAATGGGACGTTTTTTACTCCTTAATTAAAGGTGTCCGTATATCTCACGTTTCTCTCTCCTAAACTCTCACCCTCACCCAAGTTTTACCATATATATATATATATATACATATATATGTATATATATATACATATATATATATGTATATATATATGTATATACACACACACACACACACACACACACACGTTCTTTTTACACATTTTTCCTCTTCTGAAACCACACAAACTTCCATTGCCCATTCTTCCCTTAAATTCACAGAAAATTGAAGACAGTCTTCAACAAAGTTGATTCACCCATTTTACTCCAGTTAAAGTTCCTCAATGAAGAACAATAAAGCTTCGAAACATAGTCATAAAAAAGCAACAAAAGATGATATACCCTCTTTTGATTTGGGTGTTTTATCACCAAAATCACCCAAAAAGCAGGGAAAATCTTCCCATGCAATTGTAGATACGACTCATAGTCTTTCTCCCCGACAAATCAGAGCTGAAACGAGAACTAAACAAAAACATGATGTCGATGCTGGAGAAACTTCTACGCCAGTGNGTCTCCTAGTTCGAAAAGTCCAAAAATGAAGAAACATTCAAAAAAACACCCTAAAAATGTTCGGAAACATTCAGTGGTGAAGGTAAAAATTTATTAATTTCGTTTCTAATTATTTAGTTTGGTTTAGGATGTTAAAATCTGTGTAATATGTGTTTTAGACAATTGTAGATTAATTGTCTTAATTTTGAAGATTATTTGTAGTTTTGATGTTCTGCCTTTACATTTGTAGATATTTTATAGTTTTTTTGTAGTTATATTTTTAGATTACTTGTAATATTCGCGACAGAATTGTAGATTTTTGTTGCTGCTTATTTGCATATTACGTGTTAAATTGTAGATATTATGTAATCTTTTATAGTTATGTTGTAGATAATTTATATATGAATGTATCTTTTGTAGGCAGTTTATTAATGTGAGATTATTTATTGTTTGTGCAGAATGGACACTTTTTTGCCCCGCATAATTTTGATTATGGGGTGCTTAGATTCCACACATTGTGTGATCCTAGCATTCCTAGCCAGATTAAAGAGCTTCTGTCTCCAAATGGGTTGAAGCTTTTTAAGAAGACGTGTTTTGGATACTTACTGTCTCTTCCCACTATATGCATGCAAAACCAGGCCATTCATCTTCTGATGAAGTATGAATTGACCTCATCCAATGCATCATATTTTTCTGTCCAGTTAAAGGGTGAAACACTAAATTTTGGATTGAGGGAGTTTGCACTAATTACTGGTCTAAGATGTGTTACTCAGGTTACAGATTTTGGTTATACTTCCAATTTTGTTAGCAAGATAATGAGCAGTTATTTTCCTAACAAATTAAGAGTGGAGAAGTTATATTTGAAACAGATAGTAACCACTAGAACCTGGGTAAACGATGAGGATGCGGTGAAGTTGNAGGTGAAACACTAAATTTTGAATTGAGGGAGTTTGCACTAATTACTGGTCTATGATGTGTTACTCAGGTTACATATTTTGGTTATACTTCCAATTATGTTAGCAAGTTAATGAGCAGTTATTTTCCTAACAAATAAGAGTGGAGAAGTTATATTTGAAACAGATATTAAGCACTAGAACCTGGGTAAACGATGAGGATGCGGTGAAGTTGTGCATTCTTTATCTTTTAGAATTTTTCATTTGTCCTTCGGAAAAAGACCATGTGGCATTTGTATATCACTTTAGGTTCTATTTGGTGGAATCTGGGCAGTATGAGTCATACCCATGGGGTATTAAATCTTTCACCCAGTTGATGGAATCTGTTAGGCACATACTAAATCCGTATGTACATTCTTATTTCATACGAGGTTTCCCACTAGCAATGCAAGTATGGTTGTATGAGTGTTGCTCTTCCGTCAACACTGATCTAGCTACGAGGAGTTCTAACTCAATACCGCGCATACTGTCATGGTCAGCTAGTAAGGGGCAGATTTGGTTAGCTGCCTTTGAAGACAAAATGATAAAGCCAGAATGGATAAAGGTAAAATATGTTTTTTATGATTATACATTTACCTTCAATATATCTACAATTATTCTACATTTCTGCCTTAATCAAACTAAGTACAAAGTTAAAGAGGCTGAACAAACATCTGAGGTTCCCAATGCTGATCCTCCTACGTTGGAACCCAAAAAAACAGATGGAGAAGAGGAGAAGGAGTCTATTATTAAAAAGATTAGAAAATAAGAAAAAGGCATTGAGCAGATAATATGTATACCATATTCTGATTTATATATATATATATATAAAATTGCATATGTTTTTGAATGTATGTTAAGACATATTATGCAGTTAACAAGTTATTAGCAGCTTTGAAAAACATATAAAAAGACAAATACATATAAACTACAATATATCTACAATGTATCTACATTTTATAAACTGTCTACAAAATATCTACAAATTTACGAAATTTGATATATGTTTATATACAATTGCATTTGTTTTTGAATGTATGTTAATACATATTATGAAGTTAACAACTTAATATTTTTTAACATGTAGGTTGATGAAAAGCTTGAAGATTTTAGGAAAGCTGTCTTTGTAGAACTCGATAGCCTTCGAGTGCTGATAAACGAATCTATGCAGACTGTTTTGCATTTGATAAACAGTAGAAATGAGCAAGATGATGCAAATGTAAGATTTGACTTTTATTTATATAGCAAATCAATTTATGGCATATGAAAAAATATATACAAACTAACATAAAACATTCAGTTTGCTGGTAGTTCAACAAAAAATAATGATCAACAAAAAGACATGAACAATCAACATTTTCAGATCAATATTGGGGAACAAGTGCAGTCCAACATCAGCAAAACAGGTATCTACAAAATATCTACAAAGTATCTACAATTAGTTTCAGAATATATACAACACGTCTACAATTATCTACAAATTATCT
Organism: Nicotiana knightiana; assembly: GCA_005239525.1. Lineage (NCBI taxonomy): Eukaryota > Viridiplantae > Streptophyta > Magnoliopsida > Solanales > Solanaceae > Nicotiana > Nicotiana knightiana. Next base: position 23,591 of record ML415103.1, read on the forward strand.
ACAATATTCCTACATATATGCTAAATCTGTCAAGCCACCATTATACAATATGATTTAACATTTTTAATGGAAAAACAGAACATGTTGAAGGTGAAATTGGTCAAGAAAATCTTTCAGTACATGGTGATTTATTTACACATTTTGAAGGTGCAACTGATGAAGAGAAAGCAGGTATCATACTGTTATTCAGAGATATTTTTGTGTTGTTTGAATTTTTTAACAGTTTTATTAAGTAAGATATGCATGGTGTTACAGAGATGGAAGATATGAATGCACAGTCCCCAATTCATGGGGTGACAGTAGCAGCTAAAACAGAACAAGTCAATGAGGAACATGACAATGAAGGTGCAGATGCACATTATGTGAATTTAGGTGAAGGTGCAGCTGATGAAGAGAAAGCAGGTATCATACTGTTATTCATATATATTTTTGTGCTATTTGAATTTTTTAACAGTTCTATTAAGTAAGATATGCATGGTGTTACAGAGATCGAAGATATGAATACACAGTCCCCAATTCACGGGGTGACAGTAGCAGCTCACACAAAACAGGTCAATGAGGAACATGACAATGAAGGTGCAGAGGCACAATATGTGAATCTAGGTGATTCAGAACAATCCAGAACTGAGAAGAAGGGGGTTACACTGGATGATTTTGAGATGCCTCACAACTTATCCTAGTTGGTTAAGTTTGGTGAGCCTATACAAGATGATGCAACACCTATGCATCCAGGTATAACAAGGCAGCCGGGAAAGCATGCCTGATCACCATTTATCCCTCTATACAGTTCTGGTGGCATCAGCTCGGTTGGACCTCAAATTTTCCTCCTCAAGCACCCCTTTACTAATGTTATTCGTGAAGATGTAGATCCGTAGGTTTTAGTTCAATTCAACAAGTGGTTATACCATGGTAGCGACAAAGGTTCAAAAAGGTTAGAATGCATAATTTGACACTTTGATTTCAGCATTTATCTTTTACATATCTAATTCATTCTCCATTTTTTTTGACATCTATTTGTTGTTACAGGAGGAAGGCTCCGTATTCCATAAAGAACAACCAAATTAATCCTTGGTTAGACCTTGGAGTGGAAAAGGTTGATAAGAACGACTGGTTCTTTTCACTGGCTCACCCCGGACAAGTCCTCAATGACTCGGTAAGTAACAAGGAGTTTATTCCCAAGATATGATTTGTAGATGCTTTGTTGTATGTTTTTTAGTTTAATTATAGTTATGTTGTAGATATGTAGAATATTTGAAGATGACTTGTAGTATAAATTGTAGATATGATGTAGACATAATTGTAGGTGTTGTGTTTCTTGTTTGTAGTATAATTGTATTTATTTTGTGGATTATGTAGAACATAACAAGATAACTTGTAGTATAAAATGTAGATATGATGGAGACATGATTGTAGATGTTGTGTTCCATGTTTGCAGTGTAATTGTAGACAAAGTGTAGCTATTTTTTAGATTATTTGAAGTTGACTTTGTAGTTTAAATTGTAGAGTTTTTGTAGATATCATTGTAGATTTTTTGTTTCTGTTTTGTAGTTAATTGTAGTTATATTGTAGTTTTATGTAAATTATTTGAAGTTGACTTGATGTTTAAATGCCAACTATTTTTGGTTTGTAGCACATTGATGTTATAATGTATTACTTAAGGAAAAGAGGTAAGTATGGACCCCACAACAAGACCAGGTTTACCACAACAGATTGTTTGTTCAAGATCAGGATTGAACAAATTTATGAAAAGTTCATAAATTCTCCTCCAGAAAAGAAGTATTCGATTGTTAAACCCCAGGATGTTGTTGCAGAATATATATTGGGGTATAGACTACTTGCAAATGTTGCATGAGATGAAGTTGACTATGTCATCATGCCCCTCAACATTGTAGAAAAATTCCACTGGGTGTTGGTCTTTTTCGACATTCCAGACAGGAAACTTTATGCATATGATTCAATGGTCTCTTCACGCAATCATCAGTTTGTTGAATCCTGTGTTGAAAAGTATTCTGTTATTATCCCTTTGTATTTGTCATGCACCGGTTTTTATGGGAAGCGTAAAGACATCAACTTCAAGAATACAAAGCTTACATTGAGAAACCTGTTACCGACCCTATTAACATTCAGTGGATCGTTGGAGAAATTCCACAGCAAAAAGAAGGAGCACTGTAAAAAAAAGAAATTCTTTCTTTCTATACATTTAATTCTTTCTAATCATTTGGTAAATATTGACTTTTTTTTGCAGCGACTGTGGTGTATTTGTTGCTGCCTTTGTTGAATATGATAGCCTTGGACAACTTTCAATCCCCGCGGAAGACCTTTCTAACATTGACCAACACCGAAGACGCTATGGAGCGCTACTGTGGGATTATACTACCAAGAAGCAGAAAAATGGGGCAATTAGTGAAAGTGAGGTGACAGGCAGATTGGCAAGGAGAAAGGGTGCACTAGTTTTGAATGAGAAAACAAAAGTTCATAGGAAGAAGAGGTAGTTGTCATGTCTATGTATGAAACATGTAGCACAGTTGTTTCGTTGATGATAGTTTGTAGGAGAAAGATAGTACACAAGTTTTTGAATAATTCTTTTGTGTTTTTATTGTAGCAGACTCGCGCTACACTTACATTAGCTTTTGTTTTGTTAATTTCTATCCAGTTTAGTAGTTCACTTGAAAACAACCTGTTAGTTTTATTTTCACTTGTTGAATATTTAGAGTACTTGTTCTTCATTATTTTAATATATAAATCCTTACCAACTGAATGTTTATACTGTTATTCTGTCAAAAATACAATATGTAGTTATTTTGTTGCTAGAATACAAATTATCTACAAATAAACTACAAAATATCTACAATCTGGAAAACACCTTATGTTTAAATTGTAGAAAATATTGTATATAATTTTGTAATTGAATCTGTATATAATTTGTAGAAAATATTTAAGTATTCAAGTTATCACTTCAAGTTAATTTAAAATCTTTTTATAGTTGTATCTGTAGATAAATTGTAGATAAAAATTAACTACTATGTGAAGGACGCTTGAGATACTCAAAAAAGTGTTAGATTATAGCAACCAATCATAAACAAATCAGTCTATGAAAGTATTATGTTAAAACAGAAAAAAATTTACGAAACTAACTACATTATGATCTTTAAACACACTAACAATTCTTTTGGAATACAACTGTCTACATGAAATTATTTCTTTTTGGGCGCATTCTAGCAAGATATTTTGTTATGCCCTTCGCCTCCACAGTTGCCATATGACACCTTGTACTTCTTTGACTTTAGTTCATCATATGTTTTGTATCTTTCCTTTTGAGGTCTTCCTAACTGACTTTTCTCTCCCGTAGGTGGATTTACTACTTCATCAGATATATGTTGTGGTACATTCCATTTGCTTTCATCAGGCAGGGGATTTACTGGTATTTCATACGTACGCAATAGGTTGTCCCTTGTGTAAAATGGAGAGCAATAGTTTTCATAAGTTTCATTCCTGTGCCTTAAAGCTGCCAAAGCATGCGCACATGGAAGTTCATCAAGCTGGTACTGGCCATAACTACATTTCTTTCTTTCAAGACACACAATGTACCTCTTCACACCATCTATCACAGTATGGATATGATATGTTGAAGCCCTCACCTACAACTACATAACAAACAGAAAGAATAATATTTACAATCATAAAAAATAGATTATCTACAAATTATCTACAACTTATCTATAATTTATCTACAAATTATCTACAATCTATCTACAAATTATCTACAATCTGGAAACACTCTATATTAATATATTATTTTTCTGTACCAAATAAACAGATTTTTGTCACGACCCCGAATCCTAAACCGGCCGTGATGGCGCCTATCGTGGAACTAGGCTAGCCAATAACCACATGTTCACAATTTCTTTCAAAATCCTAATCAAAATCCAAGCATTTCATAAATATACAGAGTTTACTGAATAAAGTAGGCTAATAAATAGTGCCACCAACCCCAAAACCCGGAGCCAACAACTCATGAGCATCTAGAAGAATAAGCCAAAATATACTATTATAATACAAAACCTCTGAATAACAGCTAGATACAACAAGAAGGGAAAACAGAGATCCTGCGGACGCTGAACAGCTACCTCTATATCCCGCAATCTGGCTCTGAGCGGAATAAATGGCTAATGCTCGATATCTGCACCTGAATCTGCACACAGGGGTGCATGGATTAATGTGAGTATACCAACTCAGTAGTAATGAAAATAAATCAAGTCTAAGCGACAAGGAAACACATAAAATAAATGTCATCAAATCACAATATACACAACCGTACTTTCCAATAGTGTAAACATAGATATGCGAAATCATCATGCCTTAAAACCAACCTCAGAAAATTCCTTTGAAAAATGTTTATTTTCAACAAATCCCAACCGAAAGATTTAGTATGAAAATGAAATGAATCATATAGAGGCCCCTCGGGCGAAACATATTTCATAAGTTCAGAATGAAAGTAGTAAAATCATAGGTAGCCCCTCGGGCAAAACATGTATCATAATCAGCCCCTCCAGCATGCCTCACAGTCACTCATAATTAGTCACTCAACACCTCACAGTCACTCAGCACCTCACAATCACTCAGCACCTCACAGTCACTCATGCCTCCTAATCACTCGTCACTCGGAACTCTGTGCGCTCACTGGGGGTGTGTACAGACTCCGGAGGGGCTCCTTCAGCCCAAGCTCTAATATCACTCAGCACCTCACAATCAGGCCCTCGGCCTCACTCAGCAGAACCACTCAAAAGGCCTTTCGGGCGAATCAGTAAAACAGGGTACTCGACCCAAAACATCATTTTTAAATATCAAAGTAGTGTAAATCTGGCTGAGTTTCGAAAACAGTAAGCACAATGTGGCTGAGTGAAATCATCAACAAATAGTGAGGAAAAACAGCAGTAAAAAAACCCCAAGGGGTCTAAACAGATCGACACGAGGCCCTAAACACAGCTTATAGCCCAAATATTTCAACAATCTTAGAACATAATTTAACATAAGGTTTTAGGTAAAACATGCAACTCATTAGCTGCCGCGGAGAGGACCTAGTCCAATCCAAAAACCAGTGCGCACCACATACTCGTCATCTGACACGTGCGCCATTCTAAAATCAGTAAAATATGTAGTCCGAGGTTTCATACCCTCAGGACAAGATTTATAACCATTACTTAACTCTACCGGGCCACAACACTAGTCCGCAATACTCTTGCCCCTCAAATTGGCTCCCGATTGCTCCGAATCTAGCCAAAACCAGTTTAACATCATCAATATATATCAAAGGAACACAACCCAATCGAAAACTATCAAATTATACAAGAATCTCGAAATTCGGCCAAACCCGAGCCCCGAGCCCACATCTCGGGATTCGATAAAATTTGCATCACTAGAATCCTCGTCCTCCCACATTCTATACATACCAAGAATACTAAAATCGGACCACAATTTCCCACTCAAATCGTCAAAAGAAGAATCCAATTTCCATGCATCCTTCTTCCCCAAATTTGGGTTTAATTCCAACAATTTTATGGTTTAATTACTTAGAAAATGACATATAAACGAGTTATGGAGTTTAAAACCTTACCTCCAAGTGATTACCTTCAATTTCCTCTTCAAACCCTCTCAAAAGAGCTCCCAACTCGTTCAACAATGGAGAAAAATGAACTATTCTCACACAAATGGCCTTTTAAAACATTCTACCCAGCTATTAAATTTTCCTCAGTGCGATCGCGACTCAAGGCACGCGACCGTGATGCACAAACCAGCCAACCAATGTGATCATAGACCAATACACGTGATCGCATAGAAAAACTCTCCACCCCACACACGCGCCTCAGAATCCTCTACACGATCGCATAAACACCCATGCGATCACACTGCCTTTCCTGACCAACCTATGCGATCGCATAGAACAAAATGTCTGCCCCACTCTTTTACTCTACGCGATCGCAAACACCCTCCCGCGATCGAGTAGAGGGAAACCAGAACCTCACACCAGCAAAATTTGTCCAGTTTTCAAGCTAAGAGTTGGTCCGTTAACCACCCGAAACACAACCGAGGCCCTCGGGACCTCAACCAAACATACCAACATATCCCATAACATCATTCAAACTTATTCGAGCCTTCAAAACACCAAAAACAACGCAACAACATCAAAATCACATCAAATTCAAGCCTATGAACTTTGAAACTTTCAAATTTCGCCAACTACGCAGAAACCAACCAAAACACCTCCGCTTGACCTGAATTTTGCAGACATATCCAAAATGACATTACGAACCTGTTCCAACTTCCGGAATTCCATTCTGACCCCGATAGCCTATTTTCCATTGCCGACCGGAAATCACCAAAAACTAACTTTCGCCAATTCAAGCCTAATTCTACACCGGATATCAAAACTTCATTTCGAACACACTCCTAAGTCCCAAATCACCTAACAAAGCTATCTGAGCCATAAAATACGCATTCCGAGGTCGTTCACCAATAAGTCAGCTCTCAGTTGACTTTCTCAACTATTAGGCTACTTTAAGAGACTAAATGCCTATATTCTCACCATAACCACTCTGGACCCAAACCATTTGACCCAACATAACAAAAACATGCTAGAAATATATAACAAATGCAAAAATGGGAGAAACGGGGTAAATCCCACGGAACGACCGGCTGGGTCATTACATCCTCCCCCTCTTAAACAAACGTTCGTCCTCGAACGGGTCTAGAAACATACCTGGAATCTCGAATAAGTGAGGGGATCTGTTCCGCATCTCCCGCTCGGTCTCCCAGGTGGCATCCTCCACCGACTGCCTTCTCCACTGAACCTTCACTGAAACTATATCCTTAGACGTCAGCTTCCTGACCTGTCGACCCAAAATAGCCACTGGCTTTACCTCATATGACATATCACCCTCGAGCTGAACCGTGCTGAAGTCCAAAACATGAGACGGGTCACCAACATACTTCCAGAGCATCGAAACATGGAATACCGGATGAATACTCGATAGATTGGGAGGCATAGAAAGCCTATAAGCCACCTCCCCAACCCTCTGAAGCACCTCAAATGGCCCAATGAACCTGGGACTCAGCTTCCCTCTCTTCCTGAATCTCATAACACCCTTCATGGGCGACACTTTCAGCAACACCTTATCGCCAACCATGAAAGACACATCTCGGACCTTCTGGTCCGCATAACTCTTCTGCCTAGACTGAGCCGTGCGAAGCCACTCCTGAATCAACTTCACCTTACCCATCGCATCCTGAACCAAGTCTGTGCCCAATAGCCTAGCCTCGCCCGACTCAAACCAACCAACCGGAGACCTGCACCTCCTACTATATAAAGCCTCATACAGAGCTATCTTGATACTCGACTGATAGCTGTTATTATATGCAAACTCTGCTAGTGGCAAAAACTGGTCCCATGAACCACCAAAGTCAATCAAACAAGCACGCAACATATCCTCCAAAATCTGAATGGTACACTCCAACTGCCTATCGGTTTGAGGATGAAATGCTGTGCTAAACTCAACCTGAGTACCCAACTCTCTCTGCACGGCTCTCCAAAATTGAGATGTGAACTGAGTGCCTCTGTCGGAAATGATAGAAACTGGAACCCCATGCAATCAAAAAATCTCCCAGATATAAATCTCAGCTAACCTCTCCGAAGAATAAGTAGTACCAATAGGAATGAAGTGCGCGGACTTGGTCAGCCGATCCACAATAACCCCTATAAAATCAAACCTCCTCAAAGTCCGTGGGAGTCCAACTACGAAGTCCATGGTGATCCGCTCCCACTTCCACTCTGGAATATCAAATCTCTGAAGCAATCCACCTGGTCTCTGGTGCTCATACTTGACCTGCTGATAGTTGAGACACCGATCCACAAACTCCACAATATCCTTCTTCATACTCCTCCAATAATAATGTTGCCTCAAATCCTGATACATCTTCGCGACACACTGATGGATGGAATATCGCAAACTATGAGCCTCTGCTAGAATCAAATCTCGAAGTCCATCTACATTGGGCACGCAGATCTGGCCCTGCATCCTCATGACCCCATCATCACCAATAACCACATCCCTGGCATCACCACGACGGACTCTGTCCTGAAGAACAAGAAAATGTGAGGTCATAATCCTAGAGAAGCTCTAACCATCTCCTCTAACGCAAATTCAAGTTCTTCTGCCTCAGCAAATACTGCAAACTACAATGATCAGTGAAAATATCACACTGCACTCCATATAAATAATGTCGCCAAATCTTCAAGGCATGAACAATGGCAGCTAACTCAAGGTCGTGCACTGGATAATTCTTCTCGTGCACCTTCAACTGTTTGGATGCGTAGGCAATCATCCTACCGTCCTGCATCAATACCTCTCCCAAACCAACTCTAGAAGAATCACAATAGACGGTGTAAGAACCCGAACCAGCAGGCAAAACTAGTACCTGAGCTGTATACAATGCTGACTTGAGCTTCTGAAAGCTCTCCTCACACTCATCAGACCATCTGAATGGAGCACCCTTCTGGGGTCAGTCTGGTCAAAGGCGAAGCAATAGAAGAGAATCCCTCCACAAAGCAACGGTAATATCCCGCCAAACCAAGGAAACTCCTAATCTTTGTAGCTGAGGACGGTCTGGGCCAACTCTACACTGCCTCTATCTTCTTCGGATCAACCTGAATACCCTCACCAGACACCACGTGCCCCAAGAAAGCTACTGAACCAAGACAAAACTCACACTTGGAGAATTTCGAATGAAGCTTCTCCTCCCTCAACCTCTGTAACAGAACTCTCAAATGCTGAGCATGATCTTCCTAGCTACGAGAATAAACCAGGATGTCATCAATGACACAATGACGAAAGAATCAAGGTAAGGCTGAAACACGCTGTTCATCAATTGCATGAACGCAGGTGGGGCATTAGTCAACCCAAATGACATAACCAAGAACTCATAATGACGGTATCTGGTCCTGAAAGCAGTCTTCAGAATGTCAGAATCCCGAATCTTCAACTGATGATACCCAGATCTCAAGTCAATCTTGGAAAACACTCTGGCTCCCTGAAGCTGGTCAAACAAATCATCAATGCGGGGCAAGGGATACCGGTTCTTCACCGTAACCCTGTTCAGCTGCCGATAATCAATACACATACGCATGGACCCATCCTTTTTCTTCACGAACAACACCGGTGCACCCCAGGGTGACACACTGGGCCAAATGAACCCCTTATCCAGGAGTTCCTGAAGCTGCTCCTTCAATTCCTTTAGCTCCGCTGGTGCCATACGATAAGGTGGAATAGAAATAGGCTGGGTGCCTGACACCAAGTCAATACCAAAATCAATATCCCTGTCAGGTGGCATGCCTGGCAGGTCTGCAGGAAACACATCCGGAAAGTCACGGACCACAGGAACTGAATCAATAGCGGGAGTCTCACCACTGACATCCCTCACAAAGGCCAAATAAGATAAACACCCTTTCTCAACCATGCGCTGAGCCTTCAGGTAGGAAATCACCCTGCTAGGCATATACTCGGAAGAACCTCTCCACTCAACCCTCGGACACCCTGGCATACCTAAGTTCACGGATTTAGCGTGACAATCAAGAACAACATAACATGGAGATAACCAATACATGCCCAATATCACGTCAAAATCGACCATGCTGAGTAACAGTAGGTCCACTCGAGTCTCCAGATCCCCAATAGATATCATGCACGACCAATACACATGGTCCACAACAACAGTATCGCCCACCGGAGTCGACACATGAACAGAGGTGACTAGAGACTCATGGGGCACATCCATAAAACGGGAAAAATATGAAGAAACATTAGGAATATTTAGAACCAGGATCAAATAAATCCAAGGCATCTCGGCAAAAGACTGGGACAATAACTGCGATCACGGTATCTAAGGCCATAGAATATGGCCTGGCTGGAAATGCATACATTCGAGCTTGAACTCCCCCTGCTCGACCTCTGCCTCTAGGGCGGCCTCTAGCTGACTGACTACCACCCATGGCTGCTTGGGCAGGTGGTGAAGTAACTGGAGCTGAAGTCGAGGGCTAGCCCATCTGTTGAGAAGATACACCAAAACAGCGGGGACACTGCCTCCACACATGCCCGAACTCTCCACACTTAAAGCAACTCCCTAGAGCTAGAGGCGGGGACTGATAGAAACCCCTAGCACCCGAACAGCCACTGGAAGACTCGTGCATAGAAGAACTCTAAACTGGGGGTGCCCGAGCTGCACTCTGAGATGGGAGGGCACCAAATGAAGTACGTCCTGACTAAGGAGCACGTGGACCATGCCCCGAAGATGCACCACTATGTGCTGGGAAACCTGACTGAGGAGGCCTGAATGAGCGGCCCCTACCCTGCTGAAACTGTCCCCTAAAGGGAGCACCACTGGAACTGCCTGAACCACAAGGCCTCTTGGCCTTCCTCTCCTCCCGCTCCTGGCGGCGAACGGACTCAATATCTCGAGCTATGTCAAAAACCTGCTCGAATGAAGCACCCGATACTCTCTCCTGAGTCATAAATAACAGAAGCTGATAAGAAAGACCATCTACAAACCTCCCCACCCTTTCCCTATCAGTAGGGACAATCTCAGAAGCATGCCTAGCCAACTCAGAAAACCTCATCTCGTACTGAGTAACTGATAACTCTCCTTGGAGAAGCTGCTCAAACTGCCTGTGCTGCTCCTCTCTGTGGGACTGCGGAACATACTTCTCCAAAAGATCGTGGAGAACTGCTGCCAGGTGAGAGGTGCTGAACCAACTGGCCTGCGCCTCTCGAATGACTACCACCAAGTAAAGGCAGCACCCGCGAACTGAAATGTAACAAATGAGACCCCACTGGTCTCCAAAATACCCGCAGTACGTAGTATCCTTTGGGACTTATCTAGAAACCCCTGGGCATCCTCGCCATTTGTAGCGCTGAAAGTCGGAGACTGAAGTCTGCTGAGTCTCTCCAACCTGCACTGCTCGTCTTCAGGCATACCAGGGACCATATAATCCTGGACTGGAGCAACTAGCTGAGCTGGGGATGCTCCTGGTGCCTGAATACCCTGTGCAGCCTGCTCAGGTGCCCGGGTAGCTGGAGTATGATTGCCTCCCCGGCCTGAGCTGTGGTGGCAGTAGAAGACATAGCGACTGCCTAACTGGTGCACACAGTAAATATCTGAGACAGGGTCTCCTGAAGACCCGGAATAACCATAGGCACTGCCGGTGCCTGAGCCTGTCCCGTTGGAACACCATCGGCAGGAACCTGATCCTGATCGATAGGGGGATCCTGTGGTATTGTCCCGGCTGCTGCGTGGGCTGGCCCCTACCTATACGACGGCGTCGACCGCGGCCTGGACATCTCGTTGGTCTAGCCGGTGACTGGTCACTCTTATCGGTATGGCGTGTCCTCACCATCTGCGAGAGAATGAAAGAACGTAAGTTCAGATTTCAAGAATCAATAGATCAACAAGAAAAAGTTCAAGAAAGATAGAAATGTTTCCTAAAAGTTTGGCAGCCTCTCGAAGATAAGTATAGACGTCTCCGTACTGATCCGCAAGACTCTACTAAACCTGCTCATGACCGTTGAGTCCTATGTAACCAAGGCTCTGATACCAAACTGTCAAGACCCCGAATCCTAAACCGGCCGTGATGACGCCTATCGTGGAACTAGGCTAGCCAATAACCACATGTTCACATTTTCTTTCAAAATCCCAATCAAAATCCAAACATTCAGAAATATACAGAGTTTACTGAATAAATAGGCCAATAAACAGTGCCACCAACCCCAAAACCCGGAGCCAACAAGTCATGAGCATCTAGAAGAATAAGCCAAAATATACTATTATAATACAAAACCTCCGAATAACAGCTAGATACAACAAGAAGGGAAAACAGAGATGTTGCGGACGCTGAACAACTACCTCTATGTCCCGCAATTCGGCTCTGCGTGGTATAAATTGCTAATGCTCGATATCTGCACCTGAATCTGCACACAGGGGTGCAGGGAGTTATGTGAGTACGCCAACTCAGCAGTAATGAAAATAAATCAAGTTTAAGCGGCAAGGAAACATATAAAATCAATGTCATCAAATCACAATATATATAGCCTTACTTTCCAATAGTGTAAACATAGATATGCGAAATCATCATGCCTTAACACCAACCTCAGAAAAGTCCTTTGAAAAATGTTTATTTTCAACAAATCCCAACCGAAAGATTTATTATGAAAATGAAATGAATCATATAGATGCCCCTCGGGCAAAACATATTTCATAAGTTCAGAATGAAAGTAGTAAAATCATAGGTAGCCACTCGGGCAAAACATGTATCAGAATCAGCCCCTCAGGCATGCCTCACAGTCACTCATAATCAGTCGCTCAGCACTTCACAGTCACTCATGCCTCCCAATCACTCAGCACTCGGCACTTGTCACTCTGTATGCTCACTAGGGGTGTGTACAGACTCCGGAGGGGCTCCTTCAGCCCAAGCGCTAATATCACTCAATACCTCACAATCAGGACCTCCGTCTCACTCAGCAGAACCACTCAAAATTCCCGTCGAGCGAATCAGTAAAACAGGGTCCTCGACCCAAAACATCATTTTTAAATCTCAAAGTAGTGTAAATCAGGCTGAGTTTCAAAAACAGTACGCACAATGTGGATGGGTGAAATCAACAACAAATAGTGAGGTGACTAGAGACTCATGGGGCACATCCAGAAAATGGGAAAAATATGAAGAAACATTAGGAATATTTAGAACCAGGATCAAATAAAGCCAAGGAATCTCGGAAACAGACTGGGACAATACCTGCGATCACGGTATCTAAGGCCATAGAAGCTGGCCTGGCTGGAAATGCATACATGCGAGCTTGAACTCCCCTGCTCTCCCTCTCCCTCTAGGGCGGCCTTTAGATGACTGACTACCACCCATGGCTGCTTGGGCAGGTGGTGAAGTAACTGGAGCTGAAGTCGAGGGCTAGCCCATCTGTTGAGAAGATCCACCAGAACGGCGGGGACACTGCCTCCACACATGCCCGAACTCTCCACACTTAAAGCAACTCCCTGGAGCTAGAGGCGGGGACTGATAGAAAGCCCTAGCACCCGAACGGCCACTGGAAGACTCGAGCATAGAAGAAATCTGAACTGGGGGTGCTCGAGCTACACTCTGAGATGGGAGGGCACCAAATGAAGTACGGCCTGACTGAGGACCACGTGGACCATGCCCCGAAGATGCACCACTATATGCTGGGCAACCTGACTGAGGAGGTCTGAATGAACGACCCCTACCCTGCTGAAAGTGTCCCCTAAAGGGAGCACCACTGGAACTGCCTGAACCACAAGGCCTCTTGGCCTTCCTCTCCTCCCGCTCCTGGCGGCGAACAGACTCAATATCTCGAGCTATATCAACAACCTGCTCGAATGAAGCACCCGATACTCTCTCCCGAGTCATAAATAATCGAAGCTGATAAGAAAGACCATCTACAAACCTACCCACCCTTTCCCTATCAATAGGGACAATCTCAGAAGCATGCCTAGCCAACTCAGAAAACCTCATCTCGTACTGAGTAACTGATAACTCTCCCTGGAGCAGCTGCTCAAACTGCCTGTGCTTCTCCTCTCTGTGGGACTGAGGAACATACTTCTCCAAAAAGATCGTGGAGAACTGCTGCCAGGTGAAAGGTGCTGAACCAACCGGCCTACGCCTCTCGAATGACTACCACCAAGTAAAGGCAGCACCCGCGAACTGAAATGTAACAAATGAGACCCCACTGGTCTCCAAAATACCCGCAGTATGTAGTATCCTTTGGGACTTATCTAGAAACCCCTGGGCATCCTCGCCCTCTGTAGCGTTGAAAGTCGGAGGCTGAAGTCTGCTGAGTCTCTCCAACCTGGCTGCTCGTCTTCAGGCATACCAGGGACCATATAATCTTGGACCGGAGCAACTAGCTGAGCGGGGGCTGCTCTTGGTGCCTGAATACCCTGTGCAGCCTGCTCAGGTGCCCGGGTAGCTGGAGTCTGATTGCCTCCCCGGCCTGAGCTGTGGTGGTAGTAGAAGACATGGCGACTGCCTAACTGGTGCACACGGTAAATATCTGAGACAGGGTCTCCTGAAGACCCGGAATAACCATAGGCACTGCCGGTGCCTGAGCCTGTCCCGCTGGAACACCATCGGCGGGAACCTGATCCTGATCGATAGGGGGATCCTGTGGTATTGTCCCGGCTGCTGCGTGGGCTGGACCCTACCTCTACGACGGCCTTGACTGCGGCCTCGACATCTCGTTGGTCTAGCCGGTGACTGGTCACTCTGATCGGTATGGCGTGTCCTCACCATCTGCGAGAGAATAAAACAACGTAAGTTCAGATTTCAAGAATCAATAGATCAACAAGAAAAAGTTCAAGAAAGATAGAAATGTTTCCTAAAAGTTTGGCAGCCTCTCGAAGATAAGTATAGACGTCTCCGTACTGATCCGCAAGACTCTACTAAACCTGCTCATGACCGTTGAGTCCTATGTAACCAAGGCTCTGATACCAAACTGTCACGACCCCGAATCCTACACCGGCCGTGATGACGCCTATCGTGGAACTAGGCTAGGCAATAACCACATGTTCACATTTTCTTTCAAAATCCCAATCAAAATCCAAACATTCATAAATATACAGAGTTTACTGAATAAATAGGCCAATAAACAGTGCCACCAACCCCAAAACTCGGAGCCAACAAGTCATGAGCATCTAGAAGAATAAGCCAAAATATACTATTATAATACAAAACCTCCAAATAACAGCTAGATACAACAAGAAGGGAAAACAGAGATGTTGCGGACGCTGAACAACTACCTCTATGTCCCGCAATTCGGCTCTGCATGGTATAAATTGCTAATGCTCGATATCTGCACCTGAATCTGCACACCGGGGTGCAGGGAGTAATGTGAGTACGCCAACTCAGTAGTAATAAAAATAAATCAAGTCTAAGCGGCAAGGAAACATATAAAATCAATGTCATCAAATCACAATATACACAACCTTACTTTCCAATAGTGTAAACATAGATATGCGAAATCATCATGCCTTAACACCAACCTCAGAAAAGTCCTTTGAAAAATGTTTATTTTCAACAAATCCAACTGAAAGATTTATTATGAAAATGAAATGAATCATATAGAGGCCCCTCGGGCAAAACATATTTTATAAGTTTAGAATGAAAGTAGTAAAATCATAGATAGTCCCTCGGGCAAAACATGTATCAGAATCAGCCCCTCAGGCATGCCTCACAGTCACTCATAATCAGTCGCTCAGCAATTCACAGTCACTCATGCCTCCCAATCACTCGGCACTCGGCACTTGACACTCATCACTCGGCACTCTGTATGCTCACTAGGGGTGTGTACAGACTCCGGAGGGGCTCTTACAGCCCAAGTGCTAATATCACTCAACAACTCACAATCAGGACCTCGGTCTCACTCAGCAGAATCACTCTAAAGTCCCCTCGGGCGAATCAGTAAAACAGGGTACTCGACCCAAAACATCATTTTTAAATCTCAAAGTAGTGTAAATCTGTCTGAGTTTCGAAAAGAGTAAGCACAATGTGGTTGGGTGAAATCATCAACAAATAGTGAGGAAAAACAACAGTAAAAAATCCCCCTAGGGGTCTAAACAGATCAGCACGAGGCCCCAAACACAGCTTATAGCCCAAATATTTCAACAATCTTAGAACATAATTTAACATAAGGTTTTGGGTAAAACATGCAACTCATTAGTTTCCGCGGAGAGGATCTAGTCCAATCTGAAAACCAGTGCGCGCCACATACTCGTCATCCGACATGTGCTCCATTAATTAGTGAGAAATATGTAGGGGTTTCATACCCTCAGGACAAGATTTATAACCATTACTTACCTCTACCGGGCCACAACACTAATCCGCAATTCTCTTGCCCCTCAAATTGGCTCCCGATTGATCCGAATCTAGCCAAAACCAGTTTAACATCATCAATATATATCAAAGGAACAAAACCCAATCGAAAACTATCAAATTATACAAGAATCTCGAAATTCGACCAAACCCGAGCCCCGAGCCCACGTCTCGGAGTTCGATAAAATTTGCATCACTGAAATCCTTGTCCTCCCATGATTCTATACATACCAAGAACACTAAAATCGGACCACAATTTCCCACTCAAATCCTCAAAAGAAGAATCCAATTTCCGTGCACCTTTCTTCCCCAAATTTGGGTTTAATTCCAACAATTTTATGGTTTAGTTACTTAGAAAACTACATATAAACGAGTTATGGAGTTTAAAACCTTAACTCCGAGTGATTCCCTTCAATTTCCTCTTCAAACCCTCTCAAAAGAGCTCCCAACTCGTTCAACAATGGAGAAAAATGAACTATTCTTGCACAAATGGCATTTTAAAACATTCTTGCCAGCCATTAAATTTTCCTCAGTGCGATCGCGACTCTAGGCACGCGATCACGATGCAAATACCAGACAACCAATGCGATCGCATACCAATACACGCGATCGCATAGAACAACTCTCCACCCCACATACGCGCTTCAGAATCCTCTATGTGATCGCATAAACACCCACGCGATCGCACTGCCTTTCCTGACCAACCTATGCGATCGCAATCCTAACCATGCGATCGCATAGAACAAAATTCCTGCCCCACTCTTTTACTCTACGCGATTGCAAACACCCTCCCGTGATCGAGTAGAAGGAAACCAGAACCTCACACCAGCAAAATCTGCCTAGTTTTCAAGCCAAGAGTTGGTCCGTTAACCACCCGAAACACACCCAAGGCCCTCGGGACCTCAACCAAACATACCAACATATCCCATAACATCATTCAAACTTATTCGAGCCTTCGAAACACCAAAAACAACGCAACAACACCAAAATCACATCAAATTCAAGCCTATGAACTTTGAAACTTCCAAATTTTTCCAACTACGCCGAAACCAACCAAAACACCTCCGATTGAAAATGACATTACGAACCTGCTCCAACTTCCGAAATTCCATTTCTACCCCGATAGACTATTTTCCATTGCCGGCCGGAAATCACCAAAAACTAACTTTTGCCATTCAAGCCTAATTCTACACCGGACATCAAAACTTCATTCCAAACACACTCCTAAGTCCCAAATCACCTAACGAAGCTATCCGAGCCATAAAAACTAGATTTCGAGGTTGTTCACCAATAATTGAACTGCCACGAGCACCTTTAAAACTCTCCACGAGCACCTTTAAAAGTTCGAAACATACGCCTTTTAAAATTTCAGAATAAAAATCTTAAAAATTTCTAATGCCTTTAAAAGTTCGAGACAACATCTTTAAAAGTTCGCAACGAAAACCTTTACAAATTTGAATTCTTTTAAAAGTTTGAGACGAACACCTTTAAAAGTTCGCAACGAAAATCTTTAAAAATAGTTCGACACAGACATTCCTTTTCTTTTTTTTACGTCTAAGGCGAAATTTTACTTATCCATGCTCTCTTTCAAGATCACGATTGCTACTCTTAATTTTTGACTTAGGTACTAACGAAATTTGTTTTTTTATGCAGCTTGAACATGGTTTACTTCAGAGACTCAACATTCTCTTCCTCCCCGTCCAAGTACCTTGTAATTTCAGAGCACAAGGATAGTAAAACGGAGACTAGATTATTAGTTGATACACAACTGACCGGCTTATATGCAGCTTCGTGGCCATCCTTGCAAAATCCGTTACGTTTGGTAGATTGGACCTTCGAAAACACTAAACGTAAATTCAAGATATGGACTCTTCGTTCCCATAATCACAAAGTTAAAAATATGGCAAGTTCCCTTCCATGCTTAGGACGACGAATCCTCAAAGGAGAAGTATACTGGAGTGATTCCTTAACTTTTGGTGGCGAATTTCATTATATCCTCGGCTATTGGGAGTGGACCGAAGATATTCTTAGCAGGAACCATAGAGTATTGAGGGCCACCAATATTTATGATGCTTTCTATGCCTCATTGTTTACTTATGATCATTCCACAAGTATCATGCAAGCCTTTTGTGAGGCTTGGTGTCCTCTAACAAACACGTTACTTGCCTCAATTGGAGAGTTATCCATATCCCTTTGGGATATGTGCACTATTGGGGGTCTGCCTTTAATGGGATCTCCTTATGAGGAAGTTATTCCAAATACTCGAGAACTTACAGGTGCTAACGACAAGGATAAAATATTCCTTCCACAAGCCTGTCAGCAATTGTTTTATGCATATCACCAACTCCGAGAGGGAAACACTAAAAATCATAACGTCCCTGTAAGAAGATGGATCGAGTTTTGGAGCAAAAAGGTTTTAAAGTATGAACAACCTCCAGTGAGAAAAGAAAAGAAGTCAGCTCATCCCAAATCAACATACAACCCTACTGGAGCCATTGGTAAAATGGTCAATTGGTCGGAAGTGGAAGATGCATTATTTGTTAAACTTGGAATTGGAAGTGAAAAGAAAGACGAAGTATACTTGGATGCTTTTTTATCATGCCGGTTATGTGTCTTTGCGCTCCCTACAAAAGAAGGCAACTTTATTCGGCCTGAGACTTTCAAGATTGCAGGCCTTCTAGCGTGTGGGCAAATAATTAACCTCGCCGTTCCAGTCTTAGCTAGAATTTACAGGGGATTAAACACAATTTCAAATGGCTCACCACTCGATTCTTCTAGAGTTTACTTTCCATTTTATTATGTGTACGGTTGGTTGGCCTGCTACTTCAAGACTCATTTTTCTCTAACGAATAGGCCGGCTACTCCTCTGATGGCCATATACTCAGGTGAGGGAACATCGAGATACTTTGGGAATGATGACGCGAGAAAACGTATTCACGGAGGAGAATGTCGTATGGACTTCCACAATGCCAAGCAATCCTCAACCATATTGTTATCGTGATGATGTCAACGAGGAAGAGTCCGAGTCAAATTATTTTATGAGTATTCGCTCGAATTACCTTCCTTAAGAAATGGATCGACCTTCATCGTGGAGCCTTATAGCCCTCATCGTTTCAGTCGTCAATTCGGTTTTTATCAAGACATCCCCGGTTGCTTGGATCAAGATTTTCGTGAGTGCTCTTTAGACAAAAGATTGAAAATTTTACGAATTTGTGTTTTGTCTAAAAGTAGGTCAAATGCCACATTCCCCCCTATTATGCCCAAGATGAAGAAGCATGTCTCGTCCGATTATAAGTCTTGGTGGGAAAGAGTGCATGGACGCTTCCTTGAAAACCACTTGCAATCTTTGGTGAATACCGCTGGGCCAGTTACTACTACGCCTTCAGAGATCACACCTCAAGAGCATAACAGGGAGGGAAAGCCTCCTACTTTAAAGTCCAAAGTGGTTGTACCACGCGACGTCAAGGGACCTCCATATAAAGAAGTTCAAAAGAAGGTCCTTGTTCGGGTCCATCAAGCCAACGAGGGTTCCTTTCCATTAGATACCATCGTTCCTACCTCCAATGAACGTCCGTCCCAAAACGAGAGTGATAGTTATCATGGAGATCAGAACTTCAAGCGGGTGAAGCCATATTCTAACAAACAAGGAGATGCTAATTTGGGTGTAGTCGAGATTACTGACAACATCGGTAGTTCTTCAAGGAATTTGACGGCTATCAAAGAGGTAAAGATTAAAACCTTCATATTATTTTATAATATCCAAGTAGTTTAACTGATCATATATCCTTTTCTATGCAGGAAAATGGTGTTCACATATCAACGGAGTCCCACCAAAGCTATCCCCAAGGTAGTAGCAAATCTGTCGCGGAGCCAGACTCGAGGAAATCACTTCCAATAGCTAAGTCAGACCTAGAGGCAACTTCCATTCCTAGTCTTGGAGCGAATTCGGGGCCTAATTTTCACCAACGATCAACACAACCCATGTCTATCTTTGATGGAATAAAGGACGTCTTAACTCTTCGCAAGGATTTCATTATAAATGCCTGGGCTAAAATTCATGCCAAACTCAAGGACCTTACCGCAGACAATGCTTCTTCTCTTCAATTCGAGATCGAAGTAATTCTCGAGGAGATGGACGGAAAGGGTGTGGATATTTCCCCTCTAAAAGGACTATTGACGTCTTTCTTTGAGCTTGCCACATCATATGACCAGGCACGGTCAAATCTTTCTGACAAGGTTGTGGATTTTGAAAAATCAGAGTCATTTATAAATGCCAAGGAACAACTTGATCTTGTCTTGATTGAGAAAGGGGAGAAGGCCGAGAAATTATCTACTGCCAGTCGATCTCTCAAAGAGTCCAAGGAGAAGGTGAAACAGTTAAGAGCTCTTGGAGGTGTCGCCAAGAAAGAGGTTCAAGAGATTGACTCTAGAGTCTCTTCTGCTGAAGAGGAGTACCTTACATATTCTGATGTTTCCTTGGCAACTGCTGATGACTTGGCCGACGTGGAGATGAAGAAACAACACCTAGAGGAAACTCTTAAAGACTTGGTCCATTACAATTTGTGTTTAGATTAGTCAATATAGAGTATTTTATTCGCCTCATTTTTTTTGCATTTGATTAACTAGCGGCTATTATTAGGAATGAAAATTCTATCTATTTTATTTTATATCACACGTTTCATTAATGTCCCTTCTTCCTTTGCGGTTCAATATCAATAGTTCTTTGCTTATTCTGATGTATTGATGTCCCCATGATGGAACTTGGCCCTTTTTTTTTAAAATGTCATTGGTGTTTATGTCTCGAAGTTCTCCATGTCTGGAAATACATCCTCCTTCTTTGAGGACAATATTGTTCATCATCTTTGCACATTTTGTGGTGGGAGATATATATATCAATGTGAGAACGTTAAAAGTATGAGCCATTTAGTTCTTTTTTTAGAAACTAAAATTTAAAATCCAAGACATATACAACATTCGGAATTAAATACCTTCAAAATCGCCGCAGGTAATATTTTGAAACCAACTTTAGATTTCACCACATTGAAAATTTCAGATTTGCGCATACTCACTAAAAAAAATTATATCTTGGTGTATGGATGTCGAAATCATGAACTGCTTGATTTCATGGAAAATAGGCTTCGAGATCTAGGAAATATCCAAAATTCGGAATCAAATAATTTGAGAATTCTCCCAGATATTATTTTGAATCTAACTTTAAATTTTGACACGTTGATAGTTTCAGATTTGTGCAGCTTCAAACTTTTATATCTTGATCTAGGAATGTCGAAATCATGAACCACTTGATTTTATGGAATATAGAATTCGAGATCTAGGACATATCCAAAATTCGGAATCAAATAACTTGAGAATCGTCCCAGATATTGTTTTGAATCTAACTTTAGATTCTAACACATTGATAGTCTCAGATTTGCGCTGTTTCACCAAAAAAATTATATCTTGATGTAGGAACGTCGAAATCACAAACCGTTTGATTTTATGAAAATGAGACTTCAAAATATAAAACATCTCCAAAATGTAGGATTTAATACTTTAAGTATAGTTTCAGCTAATATTGCAAAGTCAACATCAGATTTTGATATACCGACAATTTTGAATTGGCGTGACTTTGCCAAAACTTTTGTGTTTTGGTATAGAAGCCTCGAAGTCACAAGACGTTTTTCTTGGTATCAATCAAAATTCAATATCCCCTCTTTTTTAGCGGTGCGCGAATATGAAATCCAACAAACTTGAAGGTTATGTGAACATAAAGACATAGTGAATCCCCAGACTTTGATGCAAACATTGTCATCATTTCAGTGAAGACACTATTTTACCATAGCAGCTTGCCCCCTTTTAAATCAAATGGGACCCAAAGTTAACAGAAAATGGTATCTCAACTTGATTTTCAAGTGGTGGTTGAATGGATTACATTTTATCGTACTTCATTCGAACAACGATTGGGGCACTATTTATCTTTTGAACTCATGCGACTGAACTCAGAATGAAACTCTAAGCTGCCTACGTACCTCGGTGAAGAGGATCAAGTCATACCGTAGTTCAGAATGGGTGATTTTTTTTATGTCCTAACTTTTTCCTAGGCCGCCTCTTTCGAGGTTTTCAACTAGCGGACTCTTTTTTTTTTTTTACTTTTTTAGGTGGGCCGTACACAGTTTAGACTCATGCGGGCCAGGAGTGTAGGAACGTGCAGTTTAGGCTCATGCATCAAGGAGCGTTCGAACATGCAGTTTAGGCTCATGCGTCAAAGAGCATGGAAACTTCAAGGATAATACTTCTTCAGAAACTTTCCATTTATAGGGCCGATTCTCATGCCATCTGCATCAACCAGCTTGTAATCCCCACTTGAATAAGCTTCTTGCACGACATACGACCTATCCCATTTTGAAGTGAACTTCCCTACAGGTTTATGGGAAGTAATAATGGGTCTTCTTATGGAAAGGACTTGATCTCCTACTTGAAAGGACCTCGGGCGAACTCTTTTATTGAAGGCGCGAGACAATCGAGCTTGATAACATTCAAGACTTTGTTGAGCTTCCAACATCTCTCATCAAGAGCCTCCAACTCTGCTAATCGAAGTCGAGCATTTTCTTCATCAGTGATCCCTTCTTTAATAACTAGCCGTAATGAAGGTATTTGACGCTCAAGTGGCAAGACGGCTTCGACTCCATAAACGAGTGAATAAGGAGTCGCTTGTGTTGGCGTGCGGTGGGTTGTCCTATATGCCCACATAGCTTCCTCCATATGGTCATGCCAATCCTGTTTGGATTTAGAGACGACTTTCTTTAACAAGTTGCATAGTGTCTTGTTGAACGCCCAAGCTAGACCATTGGCGACAACATTGTACATAAAAGAGCTACGTTTCTTGAAGCCAAAGAGTTCACAAATCTTGTTCATTAACCTATTATCGAATGCATTTCCGTTATCCGTTATTATGTAACGAGGAATGCCAAAGTGATAGATTATGTTTACTCGGATGAAACTTGCAACATTTTCCTTCTTTACCTCCTTAAGAGCAACAACTTCAGTCCATTTTGAGAAGTAGTCAGTTGCAACCATGATGTATAGGTGCCCACTAGAGGACTTTGGCAGTGGTCCAAAAACATCCAATCACCAAGCGTCAAACGACCAGGATGCAACAGTCGGGTGCAACACTTCAGGAGGTTGGTGAATAAAATTTGCATGAAATTGATAAGCCTTGCATCTTCGAGCGTAGTCCAAGCAATCTTTTACCATCGTTGGCCAATAATATCCCATCCTTTTTATATGGAAGGGAGCTTTGGTCCATACTGGTGTTACCCACATACCCTAGAATGTGCCTCTTGTAAAGCTTGGAGTGCTTCTTCTTCCCCTAAGCATCGCAAGAGTACTCCCTCGAACGAACTTCTGTATAGACTATCTTTGTAGTAAATGAAGCGAGGTGCACGACGATGGATTTCAGTCCTTCTCCTCGTATTTTCTGGAAGTATCCCATAGCATAAGTAGTCGATAATGGGTTGTTGCCATTCTTCTTTCTCAACTTTAGAAACAACGACAAGATGCTTGAGTTCATTTTCTTCACCTTCAGCCTCATTTGGCAGAGGTACTGCCCATTTTTGGCAGACAGTAACTTGCGCTTGATCAGGCAGGGTTAACGATAAAGCTAGGGCAGCTAAAGCATCAGCCTTCTTAGTTTCTTTCCCTGGCACATGTTGAATAGTTATGCCACTGAGCCTTCCCATTATTGTTTTAGCGTAATCATGATATGGGCGTAGTTGAGCCTTCTTGACCTCGTAACTACCTAAAAAGCTTATTGACCACTAACTGGGAGTCACCAAAGACTTGCAATTGTAATTGCTTCATATCAACGGCCATTTCAAGCCCAAGTATTAATGCTTGATACTCAGCAACATTGTTGGAACAGAGTTGTGTCAAGGTGAAGGAGTAGGGCAAGACTTCATCTTGGGAAGTTACAAATACTACGCCAGCACCAGCTCCCCCACGATGCGCAGCACCATCAAAGTACATCTTCCATGGAGGTTGAACTTCAAAGACCATTGCATCCTCATCAGGTAGTTCGTCAGTAAGCTCCTAGTCATCGGGTATCAGATGATCTGCCAAGAAGTCTGTCAATGCTTGTCCTTTTACAGCCTTTTGAGGGATGTATAAAATCTCGAATTATTGAAATTGGAGGTACCATCTCGCCAGTCGATCACTAAGAACATGTTTTTACATCACGAACTTGATGGGATTTGCTTTAGAAATAAGACAGATAACATGAGCTTGAAAGTAGTGCTTCAACTTTTGAATTGAAAAGACTAGCGCCAAACACAACTTTTCAATTGGCGAATAATTCAGCTCGTTTGGTGTCATCATCCCGCTCAAGTATTAAAGGGAGTTTTCTTTCCCCTCACTATTTTCTTGGGCCAACAACGCTCTAACAGATCTTTCTTGTGCTGAAATGTATAGTGTCAGCGGCTTTCCAAGTATAGGGGATGCTAAACCTGGAGGCTTCATCAAGTAGGATTTAATGCTCTCAAAGGCATTGCTAAAAGCTTGGTCCCACTTGAAAGGAACTCCCTTCTTCATGAGGCAACTGAATGGTTGGCACCTCCCAGCTAGGTTTGAGATAAATCTCCTAACGTATGCTAGCTTTCCTTGCAGACTTTTTAATTTATGAATATCCCGAGGCTCAGGCATTTTTAGAATTGCATCTACTTTGGCTTGATCAATTTCGATCCCTCGATGCCAGACAATGAAAACCAAGAACTTTTCATAGGTAACTCCAAAGGCGCATTTCAATGGATTCATCCTAAGTTGGTATCTCCGAAGCAACTCAAACACTATCCTCAGGTGTTTCAAGTGGTCTCCCTTCTCTCTTGATTTTACCACCAAGTCGTCAACATAGCATTCGACATTCTTGTAGAGAAGATCGTCAAAAATATTCTGCATAGACCTTTGGTAAGTAGCACCAACGTTCTTCAAGCCAAAAGGCATTACCCTGTAGCAATAAATACCCTTGGGGGTGCGGAATACAGTAAGCTCTTCATCTTTTGGTAGCCTGACGAACCATCCATAGACGACATTGCCTCATACTCAGTAGTAGCATCGATCATCAACTCTGGAATATGAAGCGGGAATTCATCTTTGGGACACGCATTGTTGAGATCCCTGAAGTCGACGCACACTCGAATATGGCCATTCTTCTTCTTTACAGGGACAATACTTGAGACCCACATTGGGTATTTAGCTTCCCGAATAAATCCAGATTCAATGAGTTTGTTAACTTCGGTTTCAATTAGGGGAACCAAGTCCGGCCTAAAACGCCTTTGAGCTTGCTTAACAGGACGAGCGCCATTCTTGACCGCAAGGTGAAGGAATGCCACTTTAGGGTCCAAGCCAGACATCTCTTTGTAGCTCCAAGCAAAGACATCCATGTACTTCTTGAGTAACTCAATATAAGTGCTTTCTTCATCAACTTCTAATAAAGCACTTAGGTAGGTGGGTCTTGGTTCTTCATCAGTGCCAAGGTTAACTTCTTTTAGGGCGTCAATCGTTGCCTTCACCCCTTCTTCAAGTTTCGGCGGAGCATATTTTGCATCTTCGTCTTCTCGATGGTCCCCATCATTGAAGGATATGTGATAACATGGTCAAACATCCTCCAATTCTGCATTATCCTCCATTGAAGATGGAACACCGTTCTCGTCTTGTACAGTGACATGATACGAAGAACCCACACTTTCTTCGTCGTCATCACGTTCTTTAGTGTAGAACACAGTGTATGGTTTCACTTTCAGTACTTCATCACAATAAAATATGACTTTTGTTTGTCGCCTCATTCTAGAAGGAACCAAACTTTGGAAATCTTTTGAGATTTTCTAAATTTTGGGCGAAGCGGGTGTTCTTGTATTTCGATAATTTCTCTGGAACTTATTCCCCTTCTTTAATGGACCCAATCTCTCAAATACGGAAGTTCTCACAGTTGATTTTCCAAGTCTGTCAAAGACGAAAGGCCTGTTAGAAGCGGCATATTCGTCTTCTACAGTGATATAATTGCTACTCGCCCTCCTTATTGAGATGCGCATTGGCGACAGTTGCTTGTATCCCAAACCTTCACGTGGTTGCCTCTTGCAGCTTCTGATGGGAGCTTCCCTAACTTTGATGGCTCATCGGGAATGTATCCAGCTTTCACAAATAACTTGTAAGATTTAGGATCAAAACCTTCATCTGTTCTCTTTGTAGGGAGTGCCTCATTCTGCAAACGATTTTGGGCTACAAACCCTGAAAGCGGTTTCGAGGACAACTTTACTGCCTCAATTCGTTTTACCAGAAGAGTTAACTCCTTTAGCGTGTTGGTTTGAAGATTAGATGATTCACCTTCATCTTTCTTCCTTTTAGGGACATATTGGAGCACATGACTTACCTTCTTGCTATAAGACGCAATATCCCCTGTATGAGATCTATTTACGTTGGGTTGTACCTCATCAGTAACAACTTTGGCTTTACCAATAGTCACCTCAACTCTTTTAGTTGTGGGCTCGTCATTCTTGCTTTTCATGCCATCATCATCTTTTAGCTCCTTCACAATGTGGTTCTTCAAGTAGAACTTTGCATCGGCGAAGTGTGACTCTGCCTCGGTGAATGGCACATCATTGGCAACTATCTTCTTCTTGACTTCACCCTCGTAGTATTTTAAACATTGATGGCAGGTAGATGGAACTACTTTGTTCTCATGTATCCAAGGCCTTGCAAGAAAGAAATTGTATGAAGTCTTCGCATCGATCACATGCAGCCATGCACTTGATTTCATATCTTCAATGGTGATTCCCAGCCTGATCGCGCCTATGGCTCTTTGCCCTCCTTGGTTGAATCCTTGAATCATCACACGACTTTCTAAGAGTTCGTTCATGGGAATACCAAGTTCGTTCACAGTGCGAATTGGCAAAATGTTCACTAAGGATCCTCCATCAACGAAAATTCGATTTACCCTTTCATCACACATATAGCCAACCAAGTACAATGGGCCGTTATAAGAAGTGTCACCTAGAGAAAGATCATCATTTGTGAACGTGACCTTTTCCTCACAAGCATTAACTTCTTGAGGAGTAGACTCGATAATCTTTTCTGAAGATGGTGCCGACAGTAGGTCATCACTCCTTTCTTTCCCTTCGTTAGTATGGAAACAAGAGGCATCAATACCCCCATGGGAAATCTTCGTGCGGAACCAACTTGGTAAAAACTCCTCCAAGGTCACTGGATTTCGTGGCTTTTGAGGGTGGTGCACCTCCACTTTTTCTTTCTTTACATGCTTACCTAGGTATTTTCACCATTATTTTCCTCGTTGGTTGTTCCATTGATCCTTTTCATGGGCTCCTTTTGTGGTGCCTACGACGAGTCACCAACGTCCAACCTTCAACATCCTCAGGTTGACCGTCTTCAACTTTGTAGTTCTCCAGTAAATCTTCATCTTTACTTTCTTTAGAACTACATAATTCGTCTGGAATGAATGAGACAAAGATGATAGAGACTTGGTTTGCGCTTTCTTTCTCATCTTCAAGCACGATCTTCTTTTCACGAGCCAAGTCCATAACTTTGTCCTTGAAGACAAAACACTTCTCCAGAGGGTGGCTCACAAGTCGATGGTATTTGCAGTAATTTGGGTCATCGATTTTCTCAACTTCATTTGGTCACTTCATCTCCGGAAGCTCAATGAGATTTAACTCGAGGAGTTCTTCAAAAATAGCTGGCACATCAGAATCCAGAAATGGGTACTCTTTCTGTTGCATTTCTTTTAGAGTCAACTTTCCACTTGGCTTATCTTGAAACGAAGTGGATTTCATACTCTGCTTCTTGCTCACCTTCGTCGTGAACTTCACAGGTGACGTGTTGACATTCATAGCTTCTTTATTTTCAGATCTTGGTACAAACTTTCTCCATTTTCAAACTTCTTGCTTGTCGTTCCCTTTACGAGGTTCATAGATGGGCAGCCTTTCGTTTCCAGCAGAGGTAATGCTCAATTCCATGTCATGTGCACGAGTTGCAAGTTCTTCAAATGTGCTAAGCTTGATACCTTGCAAGATGTAGCGCAATACCCAATGCATACCTTGGATGCACATCTCTATGACAGAAGCTTCACTAAACCTGTCTTTACAGTTGAGGCTTGCATTCCTCCAACGATTGATAAAGTCGATAACTGGTTCACTCTTCCGTTGACGAGTACTTGTGAGTTCTATCATACTCACAGTACGTCTCGTGCTATAAAAGCGATTGAGGAATTCTTNGCTTGATACCTTGCAAGATGTAGCGCAATACCCAATGCATACCTTGGATGCACATCTCTATGACAGAAGCTTCACTAAACCTGTCTTTACAGTTGAGGCTTGCATTCCTCCAATGATTGATAAAGTCGATAACTGGTTCACTCTTCCGTTGACGAGTATTTGTGAGTTCCACCATGCTCACAGTGTTCCTTGTGCTATAAAAGTGATTAAGGAACTCTTGTTCTAGTTGATCCCAACTATCAATAGATCCTGCCTCGAGGTCTGTATACCAATCAAAAGCATTTCCTTTTATAAGCGGATAAACTGTTTGATGAGGTAATCTCCATAAGTCCCAGCGTTGTTTTATGTCTCAACGAAGTGCGCCACATGTTGCTTTGGATTGCCTTTACCATCAAACTGTTGAAACTTTGGAAGTTGATAGCCAGCAAGCTTTTTCAACATATCGATCCTTGCAGTGTACGACTTTGCGTATGTAAGGGAAGACTTGGTAGCAACTTCGTACTTTCTTTTAATAGTTCCTTCGATGAACTCCTTCAGTTGATCGATTGGAATCATCCCTTCCGAAGAGACTGGAATTTCCTTAGTGGATGCAACTTGTCNCCTTTACCATCAAACTGTTGAAACTTTGGAAGTTGATAGCCAGCAAGCTTTTTCAACATATCGATCCTTGCAGTGTACGACTTTGCGTATGTAAGGGAAGACTTGGTAGCAACTTCGTACTTTCTTTTAATAGTTCCTTCGATGAACTCCTTCAGTTGATCGATTGGAATCATCCCTTCCGAAGAGACTGGAATTTACTTAGTGGATGCAACTTGTCATGGGGGAGGATCAATCTCTTGAACTTCTGGGAGTTTTCCAGGTGCATGGGTGGATTCTTTTTCCATCAAGATTCCCACCCTATCCGTTATCTTGTCTATTCTAGAATCTTGATTTTTCATGCACTTGGTCAAGCCAGCGATTGCTTCTGTCAAGTTTTCCAACTGCTCCTCCACAGATAAAGTGTTTGTCACCATGGCTTGCATGATTGTCGTGGATGATGGAGAGTAGCATGGATTTTCACAGAGATTGATCCTTGATTGGATCACGCTATATGGTGTAAGTGGGGAGGATCCATCACTTGAAGCATCATCATCTTCCTTCACAGAAGAGTGCTTGGATCCGGTGAGGTCAAGAAGAGCAAGAGTTTTCTTGATCTTTTCACCAACATCGCTTTCTTCTTCGGGTGCGTTTGTGGAAGATCTTGCTCCTTTTGAGGATGAAGATCCGAAAATAGGGGTAGATGCGGACTGCACTTGGGGTGCTTGTTGTCCTAACGAGATTGATTTTCTCCTCGTAACTGGTCCAAAGCTTCCAAAGGTAACTTCGAGTATGTTTTCCACATCAGCATAAAACCTGGAATTAGCAGCCTTGGTGGAAGTTGAACTGGAGTTGATTTTCTTGGAAGCCATTTTGTTATTCTTGAACTTTGGTTATTGAAAAGTTGAGATGAGAGGTAGAGATTGTCCCACTGGGCGTACCAAAATTTGTAGACAATAAATTATATGTGATACAAAAATAAATTGCAACCACAATATAAATATGAAGAAATATAATTTTATTGATAAAATGAGGCGGGTACAATTTTGTTTGTTCCCTTGATTCTTCTCTCTTGATTATCTCCGTGATTCGAGGGCTGGAGCAGCGTATTTCTCAAACATAGGATGACACGGGATTTCATGGATTTATTTGATATCCATGAAGTATGTTGTGGATCTTCTTGAATTATTTGATTATCAAGATTATCCGGCCACTTCTTGATCTCTTTGTGAATGTCCCGTGAGTTTATGGGATTTTCGAGATGATCTCTATTTTTTGAGATTCCTCTTCAAAGGGAATATGTGACCCTTTTTATAGGTATGAATTAGGGTTTAGGGTAGAGTAACCTCCAAGAAACTCCTAGTATTTCAAGAGTCATGTAGTATCTTTAATTTAGGATTTGTATTGATCCTTTAAATTTCAATGTCTACACTGTCACATGACAAAAGAAATTAAGTGATTTTTATTTTACGGTGGATCAAGTTCAATTAGTTTAATGTGAGAAAAGATAATATCGTGACTTCACTATCATAGTTATAAAATTTAATGACCAAGTGTTAAATTAACATCAAACACAAATCTAAGATGCTAATTTGACTTACTTATCATATTTATGGTTGGTAAATATTTTTATAGAAGAATATTTGTAGACATCAAATTTTAACGGATCAAGCCCATATGAAATTTGGGCTAAATCCTAAATTCAAGGCACTAGAAGACGACTCTTGTAATTTTAGGGGTCTATTAAGATTGCTTGGAGGCTACTGTAAAAAAAACCTTAACTTGAAGGTTGTTCTACAACCCTAGATCACTCCTATAAAAGGGTTACATAATCTCTTAAAAAACGATCTCGAAAATCGGGATCATAAAAAAAAATCCCATAAACTCTTGGGATTCACAATGAGATCAAGATGTAGCCGTACGCTTCTTGATAATCAAATAATTCAAGAAGAAGATTCACACAATGCTCGACTTTCATGGAGATCAACTACATCTCAAGAAGGTATGCATCATCCCAAATACGATAAATAAGCTGATCTAGCCCTCGAATCACAAAGAAAAATTTAAAGGAAGAATCAAGAGACAAACAGAAATGTATCCATAAAGATTCATCAATAAAAATTATTTCTCTTCATATATTTTTGTGATTGCAGTTAATTTTTCACATCTTGAAAAATTTGTCGCATACAAATTGGCATGCCCAGTGGGACCAAATTTGCCATTCATCTCTTCTCTCACAGTGAAAATCGTATGTTGTCCTCTTTGCTCGTACTTCAAGCCTCGTATCTTGTAAATTTACGCCCTGACAAGCCTTGAATTAACGAAATTTGTAGACATCAAAATTTTAATGAATCAAATAAAATTTAGGCTAGATCCTAAATTTAAGATACTATAAGAAGAGTACATTAGGGTATCTTAGAGGCCACTCTACCGGAAACCTTAACTCGGAGGCTCCTCTATCCAAAATTCTAGCTTGGAGACTACTCTACTCAAAACCCTAGCTACACCTATAAATGTCGAAATTACATAAATTCATGAAATATTCACAAAGAGATCAAAGACATCAAATATTGTCTTTCTCAAAGCCGCCGAAGTGATCAACGGATGCAAGGGAATGTAAGATACTGAGTGCACAATATCGTATACAAGTAGATGCAAGGGAATGTAAGATATGTGATTCAACCTGGATCAATGACGTACGATAAGGAGTGAAAGAAGTGATATTTTCTAAATCTGTAGCCTCTTGAAGATAAGTACAGCAGTCTTCGTACCGATCTACATGACTCTACTAAACTTGCTTATGACTCGTAGCACCTATTAACCTAGAGCTCTGATACCAACTTGTCACGACCCCAATATCCCACCTTTAGGATTGTGATGGAACCTAGTCTCTAAGACTAGGTAAGCCTAACACAAGATGAGATTTAACAGAAATAAACAAACTAGCTATTAAATTAAACTGATAAACGGCATAATAACACTGAAATTGATCAATAGTTATACATTCCCAAACCAGTAATACAGAGTCATAAGCTCTAGTGAAAAACACTACAAGTCTCTAAATACAACACTGTTCTAAAATTCAAATGACAGTATTGCTGAAGGATAACAGATGGTGACTCTGAAGCTTGCGAGCGGAATGGCATGTATACCTTGAAGTCTCCTCACCAACTCAAACAACTATCTAACGTCCGGCATGCTCTGAGGTACCTGGATCTGCATAAAAATATGTAAAAACGTAGTATGAGTACACCACAATGGTACCTAGTAAGTATCATGACTAACCTCGGTGGAGTATTGACGAGGTACAAGTCAAGACACTCACTAGACACAAAAATTCGTGCAAAATATTAATATAAAACTAACAATGGAAAGAATACCAATATAAAGCTAACAATAAAAAAATATTAATATAAAACTAACAATGGAAAGAATATAAATACAAAGCTAACAATGGAAAGTAAAAGCAACAAATGCCAACAGGGAATAAACATGCGATAAAGCAGCAAAATAATCAGAACACAATTAAAATACAAGTGAACTCAATTAAGGAAAATAAATGACAGTTCAAATAATCAAGTGATTCTAACACAAGGTTACAACAAGAATTACCCCGAGGTACCAAACCTCACAATCACAAAAAACAAGTCACAAATCAAAAATCTTCCTTATAACGCCGCGTGAGCCTTACATTTATTTGAAATCATTTTTCCCTAAATAACTTCACGCGCTTTAGCCCCCTCTTATCTCGCCGCGTGTGCTTCAAATGAAGTAATTTCCCTTACTAGCAATACGCACATAAATCCTCCTTATCTTGCCGCATGCACATCAAAAACATCACCTTTATGCCGCCACATACGCATCTAATCACATTACAAATAATCATCTCGCACCACACGTGCCCATATGACACAATATTTCTAAAATAGTAATACCAATAACTCAACGATACATAGCCCAGGGCTCAACAACAATGTGTACAGGAATTTCAATAATAACACAATAAAACGGAAGAATAACTCAACAATGAAAGATACTAAATGTAACAACAACTTCAATTCAATGCATGTAAATAACCTAAGAGTCTAAACTGGCCAATTAGCATAAATAAGCCCGTGCACACACTTGTCACCAAATGTACACGCCTTTCACATAATTCAAATAATACAATTACACCAAATCCTACGGGGTAGTTCCCCCTACAAAGTTAGGCAAGATACTTACCTCAATTAGGGCCAAATCAACACTCAAAAATAATTTTTTCTTTAAAATTCGCCTTCGCACGACTCAAATATTACAAAAATGACTTAATATCATCAAACAATGCAAGATAAATCAATTCCGATAATTAAAGTTAATATCTTTACACAATTTTTCAAAAGTCAACTCCAGGCCCGCCGGTCAAAACTCGAGTCCAATGGTAGATCAAGACTATCTATAACCCCACGAGTCCTTTTCAAATTCGAGTCTCCACGGCTACAACCAGCACCAGGAGCCTAGAAAGGTATATGCACCAGTTCATTCAGTCAATTCGACTCTCGAATCTCAAATTTTTATTTTTTAAAACATAGTAAAAAATTTCAAAAAATTCTCTTCAAATTTCATGGATTAGATGTTAAATCTCATAGATAATCATGTAATATAATTGAAATTGGATCAAAATCACTTATCCAGTAGTTGTATGTGAAAATCCCTTATCAAAATCGCCTTCCACCGAGTCTAGGGTTCTAAAATATGATAAATGAAGTTAAGTCCCGAAATTCCATTATTTGTTCAGTTGCAGGTCTCTCAAATGAGGAAAATCAGTCGCAAAAGCAACGACTGCAGATTCTAGGGAATGTCACAAATGCGATACTAATCTCGCAATTGCGAAATCAGTCCCTTTGCAAAAGCGGCCAAATGGTCGCAAATGCGAGACACCCCAACCCAGGTCCCCTTCGCATTTGCGAGGTTGGATTTGCAAATCCAAAGCCTGCTAGCCCACTAATCCCTTCAATAATGCGATATCTATTTTGCAAAAGCGGTGATCGCAAATGTGAACTGGTGCTCGCATTTGCGATAACTGTAGCACTAACACACCAGTTGCTGAGAAACAGGCCAAAACCATTCCGTAGCACGTCTGAAACTCATCCGTGTCCCCGGGGCTCCACACCAAACATCCCTACAAATGTAAAAATATCATGAGAACTCGCTCGCGCGATCAAAACACCAAAAACGTAACATTCGAAACTATGAAACCGGACACCAAAACACATAAAACATTATAATGAACTCAAGAATCACTATAAACACAACCAAGCGTCTGATTCCTATCAAACCAACTCGGAATGAGGTCAGATTTTGCATACAAGTTCCAAATAACAAAAAAAACCTATTTCTAGTCCTAAAAATCGAACCCGATAGCTATAAAGTCAACCTACGGTCAAACTAAGAAATTTTTAAACCTTCAAATTGCCAACTTTCGGTAAAACAAACCAAATCAACTTATGGACCTCCGAATTCAAATACATCTAAGTCCAAAATCACTATACAACCTTATTGGAGCCATCAAAACACAATTTTGGGATAGTTTTCACAAAAGTCAAGCCTCGGTTTAAGCTTCTAAACCAAGAACCAATGGATCCAAATTATTCCAAAACCTTCCCCAAACGAAACCAACTATCCCCAGTCATAAAATCACAAATATACATCGGGAAGCTTCAAAATAAAAAATAGGGCTCAAATACACAAAAATAACCCGTCAGATTGTTACATATCAAGCCATAGAGTCAAGGTTATTATTCTGTTACGTCTTCATTTGTAATAACTGGTTGGTAAGCATATGTATATTGTGTATCACGTAAAGGAAAAAAGTTACAATTGTGAGATTGCTAGTTCTTGAGGACATCTCCACCATTACATAACTTTCTTCTCTACTATTAAAAATAAAGTCATCTTCTTTCAAACAGTATAAATTCGTAATATGCCAACGGGGTTCCAACATCATGGGAAAAAAGGAACCTTACACGCAAAGACTCAACTTTCTCAAATATGCGATGGGCCTTGCCGGGTTTCGAAGCAGCTGCCTTGATAATTTTCTCAAATCTACTATGCTTCTCCGTGTGATTGAAGCTAATGGTAGGTGGAGGAATTAATCAAGAGAGAGTAATATTTAGGATTTTCCAAAAGATAAGAGGGGAAAAAGAGTTTGATTTAATTATCTAAGGAGGGATAACCGTTTTTTGTTTTCTAAAGTAATTAGAGGATATATGAATTTACGAATGGAAAGAAAAGAAGCAAATAGAAAAAGACAAGCAAACGACGTAGCAAGAAATAATGGTGGATATAAGGAAGCAATAGGATTAGATGAGAGAAAATTACGAAGAGGGAAAGAAATTACATAGAGGGTAAACAAGAGGGGAAAGATATGAAAAGGTAAAGAAGGGTAGATAAAACAAGAGAAATAAGAAAAGGGAGAGCATTCCAAAATTGTCAAGAAGGTAATAAGAACATAAATTGATATTTTTTTCTTTTTATATTTATTAAAAAAAGTAGAATAAATTTCTTTTTTTTTAAGGGGAAGGAGAAATAACCCAATACTTGTATATAGATTTATTTAAGTTCCTAAAATTGTGAAAAAGGAAAGAAGTAGGATAAGAATAAATTTTGACTTGTCCATTTAGATGAAAATGATTTTGGAAGACAATGTAATTTTGGATTGGCTACTCACAGGGCTGGCTCAAAGGCTAGGCAAGTAAAGGCATATGGGCCCCAGATTTTGTGGGGGCCCAAAATCTAAAAAGAATAGGTGATGCATTAATTTTTTCTTACAAAGTTTAAGCATTTTATAATAAAAATTTATTATTGTAAAGTCAATGTGATTGCCGAGGGATGGAAAAGTTATCTCGGGTAAATATATTTTTATAATTTTCTTAAAATTGATGTAACCTTTATTTTGTATTTTTTGCATTGTAATCATTAAATCCCATAAGTATTATTTTAAACAATTAAGATTCTTAAATGATGAAAATTTGAAAAAATAATATTGTATTAACCTTTGATTACTTGAAACATAATAGTCACTTTAATATTGATACTTAAACTTTTATTTCGAACTAAAAGTGTTAAGAAAAATAGTACAGTGCAAGTAGAAGATAATACTCTAATTGATATTAATTATATAAAAATATTTGATTCTTCCTCAAATGGCTAATAGTTACCTCAACGACAAGAGTGATTTAGCTAAATTTAACTGAAAAATAATTACTAAAAAGTTAATTATAAAAAAATTTGGGTCTCTAATTATAGTTACTCTTTAGGCCCCAATTATGTCGAGCCACCCCTCGCTACTCTTTGTACTTTTAATATTTGAGTATTAAAAAAGAGATCATATCATAAATACAACACAAAGCACGAACATGTTCGCTAGTTGATAAATAAGATTTTATCTTATTCCATCAAAGGAGGATAAGAAAACAAAAGGGCTCAAAAAATTCCAATGATAAAAATAGAAAAGGAAGAAGATCGATATGCCACATAATTCAAAGTGGTGTTCATGTTTATACAAAAGCTAGTGAAAAAAGTATTAATTCACTAGTACCTTTGTGTATAAACTTGAAGGCTACTCTGAAATGTGGCATATAGATGTCTTCATTTTCAATTTTATCATTGGGATCTTTTGCGTCCTTTATCTTCTTAACCTCCATCAATATGAAACTTATTGCTTAATTATTTCAAGAAATGACACTTATATATAAGAAATAAAATATCACAACTATGTATATGGATCAAGAATTCCTTTACAATAAAAAATTAAATTACTAACCAAAGTTGTAATTGTAAGCAATATCTTTCTATGATGAAAACTATAGTAGCAAAATAAAATTGACTTGATACTTAAAATATGATTTGTATGTCAGTAGGACCAATAAAATCTGAAATTTTAAGTTTAATAGGTAAATAGTCTAATATAATAAATGAATTGTACATCGTTATGATTAGTAAGTATGAATATAATTGGAAGGGACATTAGCAAAGTACCAAATATTTCAAATTTTGTTTATTACAACCAAATCAAATTATTATCTACTTGCATATTTTAAATAAATCTCAAATTTAACTTGTAAAGGAAAATGTATTAGTGTGATTATTGAATCATTGATTCTAATAAACAACAGTTAATATAATATTATGACAAATAACATTGCATACCAGCTTTTTTTAAAAAAAAAAAAAATTACAAGATAAACAACATGTTCACATGCATGAACATCGATAAAATTTGAAATCAACTTAGATAAAATTGAAAATTTAGCTTAAATAGGTAAATATTTTAATCAATTACAACAATAAAATAAAACACCTGAGTGTACTAAGATTAACAAAATCTGAAAGACTTGAATCAGAAGATATATTAGTGTGCTCACTGAAATAGTGTGAATGTTATTACAAGAGAATTGTTTTCAAACTTTACGACTAAAAACTTTTTAAAATGGTTTAACATCAATGAGAATATGATATTTACAGTTGTAAATGTTTTAATGAACTCCCTAAAATATGCTTATGTCTACAAATGTTAATACAATTAAGGAAGCCACAAACATGCATAATTGTATTCAAATTTAAAGAATTTCATATGTAAAGTTAAACATGTGTGTTTTTAATGATGATATTATTGTAAAGTTAAACCTCTGTGTTTTAAGGATGACAATTATACGAACAATGATGTTTGTGCTTCTCCCTATTTCGGGATTAAGCGAAGATGTCATCGATGAATACAATAACGAAGAAATTCAAGTAAGGCTGAAACACACTGTTCATCAAATGCATGAAAGTTGTTGAAGCATTAGTCAAGCTAAAATCTATCACCAAGAATTTGTAATACTCATAACGGGTCCTGAAAGCCGTCTTAGGAATATTCGAAGCCATATTCTTCAACTTATGGTACCTCGATCTCAAATTAATCTTCGAGACCCAATCAGCCTGAAGCTGATCAAACAAATCATCCATATGAGGCAATGGATACATATTCTTGATAGTAACCTTGATCAATTGCCTGTAGTCAGCACATCCTCATAGAACCGTCTTTTGTCTTCACAAATAGAAACCCCAAGGTGACACACTCAGCCTGATGAAACCTTTATCTAGCAATTCCTGCAACTATTCCTTCAATTCCTTCAACTCTGGTAAAGCCGTGTGATACGATGGAATAGATATGGGTTGAGTGCCCGATGCCAAATCAATACTAAAATCTATATCCCTATCAGGTGGCATGCCTGATAGGTTTGCGGGGAATACATCTGAAAACTCTCTCACCACGAGGACTGAATCAACCATGGGAGTATCAACATTAACATCTCTAACAAAGGCTAAGTACGTGAAACATCCATTCTCAATCATCTGTTGAGCCTTCAGAAAAGAAACCACTTTACTAGGAATATGACCAAGTGAACCTCTCCGTTCCAACCTCGGCAACCCCAGCATAACCAATGTCACAGTCTTAGCATGTCAATCAAGAATATCATGGTACATAAATAACCAATTCATACACATCAAAATCCACTATATTAAGCAATAGCAGATCCACCCTAGTCTCATAGTCCCCAATTGAAACTACACAAGAACGGTAAACACGATCCACCATAATAGAGTCCCTAACAGGTGTGGATATGTAACAGGAATATCTAAAGAATTGTCACGATCAAAATTCTAACCCGTCATGATGACGCCTAACACACTTACTAAACAAGCCGACAATCAATAACAACTAAACATTTGAATAAAACATGTTTTAATAAAACTCAACAACGGAAAATCTCATAAATATCTGATAAAAGTAACTGAAGCTCTACTACAACCACTCCGAAACCTAGTGTCAACGAGTACATAAGCACTACAACATCTCAACATAAAACAAACTCTAGTACAACTGTCTGAATAGTAGAACAACACTGAAGAAAATAAAAGGAAGGATAATTAAGGTCTGCGGGCGTCATAACAGCTATGTTAAAGTCTTCGAGCAGGTACTAGAACCAATCTAGCACTACATCCAGATGTACCTGGATCTGTATGAGTATAACCGACCCAATATACTCAATAAGTAACAGGACTACCCTTGGGCTGAAAGTAGTGGCGAGCTCAGAAAGGATACAGTCAGATCCAG
The DNA here is from genome assembly GCA_005239525.1 of Nicotiana knightiana. NCBI lineage: Eukaryota > Viridiplantae > Streptophyta > Magnoliopsida > Solanales > Solanaceae > Nicotiana > Nicotiana knightiana. The sequence continues at coordinate 62,520 of ML415103.1, forward strand.
TATAATGTCAACACAGGTAAGATAATGAAAATGACAGTAAATAACTCAGAAAAACTTCCACAGTCAGCTCGTTCATAGTCAGAAATTAGACATGCTTTCAAGTTCACAATTAAAGACCAATACTGATAAGAACATGTCAAATATAGGTAGCATGGGGAATGGTATATCTATATGCCTATATGTTAAATACGCATGTCAAATGCAAGGTATCAGAGTGATATTCATGTATTCACACTCTCAGAGTACTAAATCTATCTATTTCAAAAACCCACTCATCACACACACACAGTCACTCAACACTGTACGGGTGTCTGGCATGAATGCCCCTTACCAAAGCACGTGTTTATAGATCCCTGTTTCTGCGCTCACTGCTGGTATGCCAGACTCCGGAGTGACGGATCTTGCCCAAGCGCTAAAATAAAACCTATAAGTCTTGATGCGGCATGCAACCCGATCCACAATAATGAATAAGACAATAAGTCCTACTGCGGCGTGCAACCTAATCCACAATAACACTCACAACTCAGCTCTCAGTCCCACCTCAACCATCAATCTCTCAAGTCTCAAGGACTCACAATCTTGTACTACTCAGCCCAAACAATATTAACATGTGATGTAATAGTAAATGATAACAGAGACTGAGATATGATATGCAAATGAAGGATCATGACTGAGCACATAATTGCAGTTAAAGCAGATAACTCAAAACATCAGATATCACCTTACTAGGCCTCAACAGAATAAGCACATAGCCTAAACATGTTCTCTAACATGAATTATAGTTCAATTCCTCTAATAAGTAAGGATTTCACAGATAGAACAAGACTTGATAACAACACAGTTAAAAAGAATCAACTGAATCATGATTACCACGGTGCACGCCCACACACCCGTCACCTCAACACAAACCATATAACACATTTTCCAAAGATTTATATCCTCAGTTTCAAGTTTAGAAGTATTACTTTCCTCAAAAGGCGCAAATCACAACTCCAACAAGCCCTTCCCACGCGTATCGGCCTTCAAACGACTCGAATCTAGTCACAAACAACTCAATATCAACAAATAATGTCGTGGGAAACAACTTCAAATAATAACATTTTGATCTTTATCAAAATCAAAAAGTCAATCCCGGGCTCGCACCTCGGAACCCGAAAAAATTCACAAATTTCGAATACCTATTCGATTACGAGTCTAATCATACCAAAATCATCCAATTCCGACCTCAAATCGACCTTCAAACCTCTAGTTTTTATTTTTGAAAAGTTTCCAAAAAGTCGCCCATTTCTGCACTTTAATTCACTAATTAAATATTAAAAATGAAGACGAAATTATGAAATATTAACAAATCCAAGTCAAAAATACTTACCCCGGTCCAAGACGTGAAAATCCCCTCCAAAATCACCCAAAACTGAACTCTACAATTATTCCTCTTCATGAACGCGGAAAATGCCTCGTGTACGTGAAGCACAAAAATTTCCAGGTGATGAAACCTCTTACCCAAACGCGACATCCCGGTCGCAAACGCGATGACCAAACACCTTGAATCTTCGCGATCGCGGTCCATGCCTCGTGACAATGTAGAATAAATGCCTGCCCCCCTTGGTCCTTGCCTCTCTTCAAGGCGAACGCAACATCCATCACACGTTCGCGATGAACATCTTACCTGAACCATCGTGAACGTATCCCTCGTCTTGCGAACACGAAGCACAAATTCCGCCAGCCACCCAAAGACTCTTTATGATCACGACCCTTCCCTCGCGAATGCGTATAAGTAAACCAGATACAGAAAAATTAGTAGTCTACAAAGTCCAAATGAATCAGAACTTGATCCGAATCACACCCAAGGCCTCCGGGACCCCATCCAAACGTACCGACAAGTCCAAAAATACGATACAGACTTAGTCGAAGCCTCAAATCACATCAAACAACATTGAAATCACGAATCGCACCCCAATTCAAGCATAATGAAACTAATGAACTTCCAACTTCTAAAACTAATGCTGAAACATACCAAACCAACTCCAATTGACCTTAAATTTTGAACACAACCCATAAATGACAAACCAGACCTATTTCAACTCCCAGAACTGAAATTTGATCCCGATCAACAAAGCCAACTCTCGGTCAAACCTCTCAACCTTCCAAACCTTCAACTTTCCAACTTTCGCCAATTCAAAGCCAAAACGACATACGGAACTCCAAATCAATATTTGGACACACTCCTAAGTCCAAAATCACCATACAAGCTATCAGAATCATCAAAACTTCATTCAGGAGTCGTCTACGCAAAACTCAAACTCGAGTCAACTCTTTCAACTTAAGCTTCTAACCTTGGGACTATGTGTCCCAATTCACTCTGAAACATTTATGGAACCAAACCAACCATCCCGGCAAGTCACATAGCCACAAATTAACGTGCAAGAAGCGATAAATGGGGAACGGGTCTACAATACTCAAAATGACCGGTCGGGCCGTTACATTCTCCCCCTCTTAAACAAACATTCATCCTCGAGCGAGTCTAGAATCTTACCTGGAGTCTCAAATAGGTGTGGATATCTTCTCCGCATATCTCCCTTGGTCTCCCAAATAGCCTCATCAACTGGCTGGCCTCTCCATTGAACTTTGACTGAAGCTATATTCTTTGATCTCAACTTTCGGACCTGTTGATCCAAAATGGCCACCGTCTCCACATCATAAGTCAAATCCCCATCTAACTGAACCATGTTAAAATCTAAACATGAGACGGATCACCATAATACTTCTAGAGCATGGAAACATAAAACACTAGGTGAATACCCAATAGACTAGGTGGAAAGGCTAGCTTGTAGGGCACCTCCTCAATCCTCTCAAGAACCTCAAAAGGGCCAATATACCGAGGGTACAACTTGCCCTTCTTCCTGAACCTCATCACACTCGTCATGGGCGAAACTCTGAGCAATACCTTCTCTCCCACCATATATGCAACATCACGAACCTTCTGATCAGCGTAACTCTTCTGCCTAGACTATGCTGTGCAAAGCCGATCCTGAATCAACTTGACTTTATCTAAGGAATCCTGAACCAAACCAGTACCCAACAACCTAGAATCTCCTGGATCAAACCAACCGCTGGAGCACGCCGCCGCCTCCAATATAAGTCCTGATGAGGAGCCATCTGAATACTCGATTGGCAGTTGTTGTTGTAGGCAAACTCTACAAGAGGTAGAAACTAATCCCAAGAACTTCTGAAATCCATAACAAAAGCATATCCTCTAATATCTGAATGGTACGGTCGGACTATCCATCCTTCTGGGGGTGGAAAGTTGTATTCAACTCAACTTGTGTTCCTAACTCTCGCTGTACTGCTCTCCGAAATTGTGATGTGGCTCGCGAATATAAATCTCAGCCAGCCGCTCCGAAGAATAGGTAGTCACAACCGCAATAAAATGTGCAGACTTAGTCAACCGATCCACAATCACCCAAAGTCCGTGGGAGCCCAACAACGACGTCCATGGTAACACGCTCCCATTTTTTCTCGGGAATCTCAAGTCTCTGAAGTAAATTGCCCGACCTCTGATGCTCGTACTTCAACTGCTGACAGTTCAAGCACCGATCCACATACTCTACTATATTTTCTTCATTATCCATCACCAATAGTGCTGCCACAAGTCCTGATACATCTTCGCAGAACCCAAAATGAATGGAATACTGCAAACTGTGAACCTCCTCAAGAATCAACTCACGTAATCCATCCACATTGGGCATACAAATCCGATCCTACATCCGCAACACCCCATCATCTCCAATAGAATCCTCAATGGCATCATCGTGCTACACCGTGTCCTTAAGGACAAGAAAATGATGGTCATCATACTGATGCTCTCTGATGCGCTCATACAAAGAAGATCGAGAAACCACGGAAGCTAGAACCCGACTAGGCTCCAAAACATCTAACCTTACGAACTGATTGGGGAAGGAATGAACATCTGATGTTAGTGGTCTCTCACCAATTGGAATATATGCAAGCTATCCATACTCACAACTTTTTTACTTAAGGCACCAGCCACCCGTTGGCCTTTCCGGAATGATACAAAATGGTGATATCATAGTCTTTTAACAGCTCTAACCATCTCTGCTGCCTCAAATTTATATCCTTTTCTACTTAAGCAAGTGTTGTAGACTCCGATGATTTGTTAATACCTCGTAAGACAAGCGGTAGAGATAATGCCTCCAAATCTTCAATACATGAACAATAGCTACCAACTCAAGATCATGAACGAGGTAGTTTTTCTCATTAGGCTTCAACTAGCGTGAAACATAAGAAATCACCCTACCCTCATACATCAAGACACACCCAATTCCAATCCAAGAAGCATCATAATAAACCGTATATGAACCTGAACGCAAGACTAAAACTGGAGCTGTGGTCAAGGCAGTCTTAAGTTTCTGAAAGCTCTCCTCACACTCATCAGACCACCTAAATGGGGCATCCTTCTGGTTCAATCTAGTCAAAGGTGCAGCATGGATGAGAAGCCCTCCACAAAACAACGATAATATCCGGCCAAATCAAGGAAACTCCAGATCTCAGTAGCTGAAGACGATCTGAACCGATTATAAACTGCCTCTATCTTCTTCGAATCTACCTTGATCCCCTCACTGGACACCACGAGCACTAAGAATCAAGATATGGCTAGAATACGCTACTCATCAGATTCATAAATGCTGCTAGGGTATTGGTAAGCCCAAAATACATCACAAGGAACTCGTAGTGACCATAGCGGGTCCTGCATGTCGTCTTCCGAATATCAGAATTCCAAATCTCCAATTGGTGATACCCAGAACTCAAATCAATCTTAGAGAACACTCTCGCACCTGAAGCTGGTCAAATAAGTCATCAATGCGCGGTAATGGGTACTTGTTCTTAATTGTAACTATGTTCAACTGCCTATAATCAATGCACATACGCATAGTAGCATCCTTCTTCTTCACAAACAGAAATGGTGCACCCCAAAACAACCCACTAGGCCTAATGAATCCCTTATCAAGTAGCTCATGAAGCTGCTTTTTCAATTCCTTCAACTCTGTTGGCGCCATACAATACAGAGGAATAGATATAGGCTGAGTGACCGACACCAGATCAATACCAAAATCAATGTCCCTGTTGGGTGGCATGCCAAACAGGTTTGCAGGAAACATATCCGAAAAGTCCCTCACTACCGGAATAGACTCGATGGTAGGAGTATCAGCACTAACATCCCTCAAAAAGGCCAAATATGCCAAAAATCCCTTCTCAACCATCCCTTGAGCCTTCAAATATGAAATCACTCTGTTGGGAACATAATTCGGTGAACCTCTCACTCAATCCTAGGAAATTTTAAAATCACCAACATCACGATCTTAGCGTGACAATCCAAAATAGAATGACATGGTAAAAACCAATCCATGCCTAGAATCACATCAAAATCAACCATACTAAGCAGTAAAAGATCAACTCCCATCTCTAATCCCCCAATAGTCACCACATATGACCAATACACACGGTCCACAGTAACAAATCGCCCACTATTGTAGATGCATGAACATGCATAACTAAGGAATCATGGGGCATATCCAAATAGAGAGCTAAGTGCGATGATACATATGAATAAGTGGAAACAAGGTCATATAATATGGAAGAATCCCTGTGGCACATTAAAACAATACATGTGTTCACTGCGTCTGAAGCAACAGCCTCTGTCCTGGTGGGAAAAGCATAGCATCGAGACTGACCACCACCTAAACGACCTTCCTCTCTGGGGCAGCCTCGAACTTCTTGAGTCCCACCTCGAGCTGGCTGAGCAGGTGGTGAAGTAACTGGTGGAAGTCATATCCTGACCTCTCTGCTGAACTGGACCTCCCATAAGGCTAGGACAATACTTCCTCACATTCCCCAACTCTCCACACGCATAGAAACCTCGATCTACAAATAGCGACGGGGACTGAACAAGACCCCAAGAACCAGAATAGCTGCTAGAAAAACCAGGTAATGACGAACCCGGAACTAATAGGGCACGAGATGAACTTTGAGCTGGAAGGGCACTGAAAGATGACTGACCTGGATGAGCACTATATGAACCATGACTAGCTGATGTACCACGATGAATCAGACGAGCCGTCTGAGCGGACCTATAAGGACGACGCCCGCTGTGATGGGACTGCCCTCCAGATGAGGCACTACTAAAACCACCTGAACTACGAGGGCTCTGGCCTCCCTCTCCTCATGCTCATGACTGCGAACAAGCTCTAAATGTCTAGTAATATCAACCACCTCGGCAAACCTCACATTCATCGCAATCTCCCGATCCATAATGAAGCATAATCCATAGTTGAGGCCATCAATGAACCTCCTAATGCTCCCCCTCTCGGTGGGAACCAAACCATACTACGTGACGAGCCAACTCTTAATATCTCGTCTCATACTGAGTCACTGACATACCCTCATGGCATAACTAATCAAACTTCCTACACAACACCTCTATGCGAGTCTGTGGAACAAACTTCTCTTAGAAGAGAACTGAGAACTCATACCATGTAAGTGGTGCAGTGCAGGTGGGCCTGCTCAAATCATAGGCCTCCCACCATCTATAGGCTTCCCCTATCAGCTGAAAAATAGTAAATGAAACTCCACTGGTCTACAAATTACCTGCTGTCTGAAGGATCTGGCGACACCTGTCTATAAATTCATGAGCATCCTCTAACTCTGCCCCACTGAACTCTGGAGGGTTGAGCCTCTCAAACCACTCTAGTCTCTTCTGCTCCTCATCACTCATAGGTGGGCCAAACTGGGCTCGAGCAACAAAAACCGGTTGGGCTAGTAGTTCCCCCACTATCTGGAGTCCCTGGGCTACTTGCTCTGGAGTGCAGGCGGCGGAGTCTAAGCACCTCTGTCATGACCCAAATCGGAGTGCTGGGACGGGTACCTGGTGCCTTACTCAATCGAGTACCAATGTAACATATCTTTCTTATCACACCATCATGGGTAAATGGGCCATAAGGGTTGTCATGAGATAACCAGAATAAACCATAAGGGAATACTAGACATAGGATGACCCAACATGATATAGAAACTTATACATGTGACATACAGGCCTATAAGGCCGACATGATCATTTGTACACTCAAAAGATAGGCCTACAAGGCAATAAAAGTATCTATACACATGGCATCTATATACAAGCCTCTAAGAGTACATAAATATCATAAAGGTCGAGATAGGATCCCGCAATACTAATCAATACATGTCCAAATTATACCGACCAAATAGGCAACTCCGGAGCAAGTGGAGTGCATCAACACCTTTCGCTGAGCTGATAGCCTACTAGGACGACTGTCAACTTTTCTATCAGGACCTGCGGACATGAAACGCCCAGGAAAAAGGGACGTTAGTACAAATAACGTACCGAGTATGTAAGGCATGAAAAGTAGTATATAAAAGACATGAAAGAAACATGGAGTAAAAGACTCAACCTATAAGTCTGAATAGCTCTGTGAATCTTGAAATATTTATAATATCATGCATATGCGTATAAATGTCAAAAATCATGCATAAGTATATGCGTACATAACATCATCAAGCCTCTGAGGGCATACTATCATATCATGTCGGCCTCTGTGGGCGAAATCATCATCGTATATACCAGTTGATCAGGTGGTGTTGCGTATATAATGCCATATCCTTTTTCCATATCCCATATACATATAATATATGCGTATATAATTTCATCTGGTCATGGGTCAATGTACATGTATACATGAATGCAATGCATAAGAAGTAAGTCAATAAGATCTCTTGGAATGTCATAAGATCAATATGCCTTCAGTTAATATCATGAAATAAACTTTATCAACTTATGTATTATCTGAGACCCATGAACAGACGATATAATAAAAGGATACATGGGGAATCAAGAACATAGGCATCCCTAGTATTACTATGAATAGAGTCATTTGTGAAAGTTGCATGTTTGCTCGTTTCGTCGTATCATACGGATCAGGCCAAAAGGAAAGAAGGGATAGCCTTAACATACCTTATCACAATCTGTCTGATAACCATGCTGAACTCCTCTTGCCTCACTTCAATCTACAGTAGCGATAATAGTGCTATCGTTAAGCTACGAAAGACGCATCTATCACACAACGAACGACAAACTTATTTTAGTATTAAAATGGGAAACATCTCCCCTGTTTTCCTTACTTTACCAAGTCCATCAACCAACACGAACCCATACAACCTTCACCTATATACTTTCAGTACCAAAACACAAATCAATGTACACAACAACAAGTGCATAAATGTCACCGGTGAAACTATTATTTAACACGACAAGCTCAGATTGAATCCCTTTTGAACCCTTTAACCCCAAATTCATTCGTTCATTAACTTAACAGAATAGCCAGCATGAAATTAAGTAAAATGGGAGGACTTCTAACCTCCTATTCATCTCCTAATTCACCCTCAAAAATCCCAACAATCTAACAATAACAACAAGTACAACTTTTCATTGTTATTTTGTCCATTCTTTTCATACTCACAGTACCAACAACAAGTTCGACCTGTAGTCAATATTTTATAATAACATCATCATAAGAGAGTCATTTTCAAGGGTTTCCAACCATTTATAGTTCAAGGAAAAAACCTTTCCAAAACAGTCCATTAAAAACAATAACATCTTAAACTGTTTCAAGTCTCCTCTTGTAGTATTTTGCTCAAATAATACAACCAACACACAAACAAATTCAAGAACATATTGTAGGATTTTATACTCACCTTAAATAGTATATAAAACACGAAATTTCATCCAAGAATAGCCCACAACTATCCGCAATGACACTACAACACTAGGTGTTGTATTCTCTTCTTGAATCAACTTTTGGTGTTCAAGTTGGTGTCTAAACACTTGTAGTTCGCCTGGAAAATCTAATATATATGAATGAGGGACTGATTATTACCTTAATAAACAAGAACAACACGAAATATAAGGTTACTTATCTTTGAAGAACCCTCCAAAACAACCACAAGATGAAGAACTACGATCTAGCAAGCACCACATGATATCTAGCGTTGGATTTATGTTTTTATCTTAGGTTTTCACCATAGAATCATAGAGGAACCCCTGGAGAGAATTAGGAGGGTTTAATAACTGTTTTGGGTGAAAAAAAAGAGTTAAAACGACTTAGAATTGACTTACGCACAAGCTGGAGTTCTATACTGACTTTGTGGGTCCCATGGGAGTTGCTTGCGCAGTTTTGCGAAAACGCGAATATCTCTCTACTCCAATGTTGTATCGACGAACGGTTAAATGAGTTAGAAATTATAGATATTCAATTTGGGACGTATATCTCCCCACAATTCCAAGTATATTTGGACAAAAGCTCAATAACATTTGACCTAATTTTCAGCATATTTATGAATGTAACTTGTGATGACCTTTACCAACTTTTGTTCCACAACTATCTTGACTTCAAAACATAACACACGACTATCATACGACTAAACTAACTCATAAAATAAACTCCTTATAATGTTAAGCACCCTAATCTCACCCCAAAAGTACATGTTATAACATTCCAACTTGTCGACTTTCGACGAACTTATTTTCTTCAATTCGTTTAGCTTCTAAGCCTTCCAACCCCTTGGTACTTGGTATTCATGATCTTAAATATTTTTAACCTCCACGGTAACATGATTAACTTACATTATAAACTTTTCAAAGATGATTTCATTTCTGAGCTTACATCAGTTTATACGACGTACTCTTACGTACGAAAACATAGGGTGTAACATCATTACCCTCCTTGGAGTATTCGTCCTCGAATGCTGACTGATGCATTTATCAGTCTCATAACCTATAACTCTTATGAATATATTAATACTATCCTTGCCATCTAGGCAACTGTTCTGTGAATAAATATTACACCCCATATTTTCGTACGTAAAAGTACATTGTAAGTCAATTGATGTAACCTCAAAATTGAGATCATCTTTGAAAGTACATAAAGTAAGTTAATAATGTTAATTTTGAGGTTAAAAATATTAAATATCATGGATAACAAGTAAAAAGAGGGTTGGAAGGCTTAGAAGCTAAGCGATTTGAAGAAAATAAGTTTTGTCGAAAGTCGATAAGTTTGGAATGTTATAATATGCACTCTGGGGTGAGACCATGGGTTATTAACATGATAAGGAGGTTATTTTATGAGTTACTTTAGTTGTATGATATTCGTGTGTTATGTTTTTAATTCAAGAAAGTTACGGAACAAAAGTTGGCAAAGGTCATCACAAGTTACATTCATAAATGTGCTGAAAATTAGGTCAAATATAGTTGAACTTTTCTCCCAATGTACTTTGAATATTGGATGATACACATTTAAAATTGTTGATCTACGAATCTAGTTTCGAACGCATTAAACTGTTCATTAATACAACATCATAGTAGAGAGATATTCTCATTTTCGCGAGACTGTGCAAGCAACTCCCAATGGGACCCACTTAGGCGGTGGTCGACCTACTTCACTTTAAAAACGATTTGGACGACCTTTATTTCTCATTTTTCGACCCAACCTCGTTACTACACTCCTCCTAACCCTACTAAACAGATACCATAAGGGTTTGAAGTGATTTCAAAGTGATTACACCATATTTCAACATCAAAAGTTAGTTCTAGTGAAGAACAACACTTCTCTGAGGTTGTGTTGTCATTGAGGATAATTGTGGGCTATGTTTTGATGAAATTTGAAGCTTTTTCTACTGGATAAGGTGAGTATAACAACCTATTAATTCTTCTTAAGATTTCTTGTATGTTAGTTAAGTTGTTAGGATGATAAACTATAAGATAATACTTGGATTAGCTTGAGATGTTGTTCTTGATGGATTGATTTGAAAGTTGTTCTTATGTACATTAAGTGGCTGGAAAGTATGAAAAATAAGTTGGCTATGATATTTTTAGTATGATTATATTGGTTTTCATGTCAATCTTGTTGAGAAAATTAGTAACTAGAAAAGAAATGACTATAAAGAACTTGGAAGTTGTCCACAGTGATATTATCTTGTGTTAGGCTATTTCGGGTAACTTTGAAATTGAGTACAAGGTTGGAAATCCTTTAAAAGGTATTGTTTATTACACTAGATATATTTCTAAGTTCAAAAGTTAATGATAATGGGGTTGAATTGTGCTAAAGGGATTCAATCCGAGCTTGCCGCTCGTCGTGATATGTTGATGACTTGTTAATGAAATATTTTATACCCTATTATTGATGTTGTTATTATTGTATTGCTATAGTTGTTTTTGTTGGTATATGGTATTTGAGGAGGCCCTTGTTACAGGGGAGATGCTGCCCAAACTTACATAAACGAGCTAATAGTTTAAGTTGTGGACTTGGCCTTCACTCTACACTAATTTTGAATCTCCTTATGCTATGGTAGATTGAGTTGAGTTATTTTAAGAATTGCTTAGAAGGTATTAAGGAATCAACGAAGTTAAAGTATGTTAAGGCTATCCTTTCTTTCCTTTTGGAATGATCCATATGATACAAAAGAGCAATGCAGAACTTTCACAAATGACTCTATTCTTAGAAGTACTACGGGTGCCTATGTTCTGAATTCCCCATGTGTCCTATTATTATATCGTCTGTTAACGGGTCTCAGAAAATATGTAAGTTGATAAAGTTTATATCATGATATTAATCGAAAAATATATTGATCTTGTGACATCCCAAGAGATCTTATTGATTCTTATGCATTGTATTCATTTATACATGTACACCGACCCATGACAAGATGGAGTTATATACGCGTATATTATATGTATATTGAGTATGGGGAAAGGTTATGGAATTATATACGCACCACCACCTGATCAGCTGGTAACGTTGATGATTTCGCCCATAGAGGACGAGATGGTATGGTGGGATGCCCTCAGAGGCTTGATGATGTTATGTACGCATATACCTATGCATTATATGAAATTTATACGCATATGCATGACATTATAAATGTTTCATGATTCATAGAGCTATTCAGACATACAGGTTGAGTTCTTTAATCCATGTTTCTTTCATGTCTTTTATATACTTCTTTTCACGTCTCACATACTTGATACTTTATTTGTACTGATGTCCCTTTTGCATGGGGACGCTGTGTTTCATGCCCGCAGATCCCGATAGACAGTTTAACAGTCCTCCCAGTAGGCTATCAACTCAGCGAAAGGTGTTGGTACACTCTAATTGCTCCAGAGTTTCCTATTTAGTCAGTATGATTAGACATGTATTAATTGGTATGGCGGGGCCCTGTACCGACCTTTATGATGTTATGTACTCTTAGAGGGTTGTAGACAGATGTCATGTATATGGATACTTTTATGGCCTTGTCGATCTATGTTTTGAGTGTAGAAATGATCATGTCGGCCTTATAGGCCCGTATGTCACATGTGTAAGTTTGTATATCATGTTGGGTCATTCTATGTCGAGTATTCCCTTATATTTTATTCTGGTTCTCTCATGATGGATCTTATGGCCCATTTCTCCATGTTGGTATGATAAGAATGATATGTTATGTTGGTGCTTGGTTGAGTAAGGCACCGAGTCCCTGTCGCGGCCCTGCAGTTTGGATCGTGACAAACTTGGTATCAGAGCAGTTTTTTCCTAGGGAGTCTACAAGTCGGTCTAGTAGAGTCTTGTTTATGGGTGTGTTGTGCACCACACTTATAAGCCTGAGGCTACAGGGCATGTAGTACTGTCACTCTTTCTTCTTACTCCATATCGTGTGGTAGAACTCAGTTGTAAGAATTCAAACTCCTAAATTCTACTATATTCGTAATACAATGATACCTACATCCACAAAGACAGTTGGTAAGAGATTGAATGTGGCTGTGGAGAGTTGAGTTAGAGGAACTCGATTTTGCATCACGCTTATGATGAGTTAATGTAAGGTGTTCAATAGATTATGTGTGTACTACGATGTGCAAGCTTCTGGATAAGGATCCCTAAGGAATGACTATCTATCCATCCATATGGTAAAAATAAATAAGAGAATCAAAAGGTAGATACAAGTTTCAACAAGTAAAAGAAGCAAGGTGAAGAAGGGTACGAGGTACCCAGTTAGTGAAGTTTATCAGTATCTACAATTCAGGAAGAGAAATATAAGCATTCTGAGTTACCTTCAACAGTAACAGAGATATGTAAAATTGGCCACACCCATCTTAGTTATGCCCTATGGGAGCTAACAAATATAGTTTAAGAAAAGGATGGGATATCAGGATTCAGGTGGGGTTAGAGTAACCCAAAATGGTGGATGGATTGTTAGCATTAGCTGACATTTCCGAAGGATATTGCAAACATGGTAATAGTTCTCCTTGTGAGACATCTCGATGGTGCACTCCAGAATAGTACATTTAGATATGAAATACTAGAATGTCCAGAAAAAATTTAGAAGATAGGTAGTGGAATCCTAGAAGAAATAAATACTTACCCAGTATGGCTCCCGTCCCTAGTATAAAAAAAGAGAGAAAGTTAGGCTTCCCGAAGAGCCCATGAGATAAAGTAAGGGGAGCTAAAAGTGAAAGAACATTTTGTTGAAGTTTTCAGAATAAGGGGATAGACAGAAATATTAGCAGGAGAATAAGAAGAGAGTAAATGAAGCATTATGAGTAAGATGTGATTAATAGGTGATAACGTTAAATCAAAATATGACAGGATGAAAGAGTCTATGGTTAAGTAAATGAAAAGACAAGAGGTGACAGACCTTGAGACAATAAAAGAGTATAGGGAGAAGGTCATATCCTCATTTCGAAAAATGAGTTGGTGACTCCAACTTGATTACTAGAAGGCTAAGTTAGATCCGCTGTAGTAGTAGAAACTAGTATGGCCTAGTAAAAAAAATAAAATCGAACATAAATTACGGACTAGAGGATTTGATAATAGTCGACATCGTGATAATGTCAGAGATCGCGTTCCGAAAATAATAGAATAGACAACAAAAGAGTAACCTTTAAAGGTCATTCAGGAAGATGTTTCCCTAAAGCTAGCATTGTGAGCAGAGTTAAGCTTAAGGGACTAAGTCTGCCAGTTATACTAGGTGTCACCTTCGTGTGTAAGAAATTCAGTTATCCCTTGTACATAAGGGTTAGCACAAGGCGAGTATGAGTCATTGAAGATGTAAAAAGACATTGAAGATGAAAAGGTAAAACATTTATAAGAAATCTTCATAGCATTAAATGTTAGTTCTCCCCAAAACGGGGGAAGATGGTGTGATATGGTATTAAGTGGGAGTTAAGTGGTTCAGGTAACTATGGAATAGTAAAGGAAAGAATACTGTAAAAAGGCGAAAGGGATGAGATTGCATTTATCAAATCCTACAGATATGTTATGACTCCAGAACATTATGCAAACACGATGGCAGGGAGATGCGGTAAGGATTTCCTCCCAGGATGTTATTGATAAATAAGTGCGAATAAACACTTGATACATAAGGAGCCAGTGCGAGAGGTAAGTTAAGATTAAATAAATAACCCAAGAGAGATTATGCGGAATATAGTTATGAGAATGGACCAACGAGTTGTTAGTAGTTGATCCAGGAAGAGCCTAGTTATGGCTAAACAAGAGGATACAGATAAATTAGCAGACCGTGCAAGATAAATGTAGTGAACCCCAACATAGTGAATTCAGTATCGCAGATATGACATCATAATCCTTGGGAAATATTCAGATAGAAGTTGGGGTAGTTAAGCATACTGTATAAGTGTTACAAAAATAAAAGAGAGTGCCATTGGAGAGACAGTAAAAAATTTCAATTCAGAAGCAACCCTATGATCACAAGAGTGCGAAGGTAAGTAACTAAGGATAATTATGGGTGAGTAAGAACATAAAAAAAATCCTTTGGGTGTACGATGTAATAATCAACACGGAACTTTCACAAATGACTCTATTCTTAGAAGTACTAGGGGTGCCTATGTTCTTGATTCCCCATGTGTCCTATTATTATATCGTCTGTTCATGGGTCTCAGAAAATATGTAAGTTGATAAAGTTTATTTCATGATATTAACCGAAGACATATTGATCTTATGACATTCCAAGAGATCTTATTGACTTACTTCTTATGCATTGCATTTATTTATACATGTACATTTACCTATGACCAGATGACATTATATACTCGTATATTATATGTATATGGGATATGGAAAAATGCTATGGCGTTATATACACACCACCACTTGATCAACTGGTATATATTAATGATTTCGCCCACAGAGGCCGAGATGATATAATAGTATGCCCTCAGAGGCTTGATGATGTTATGTACGTATATACCTATGCATGCGTTTTGACATTTATATGCATATGCATGATATTATAAATATTTCAAGATTCACAGAGCTATTTAGACTTACAGGTTGAGTTCTTTACTCCATGTTTCTTTCATGTCTTTTATGTATTGCTTTTCATGCCTCATATGCTCAGTACTTCATTTGTATTGTCATCCCTTTTTCCTGGGGACACTGCGTTTCATGCCCACAAGTCCTGATAGACAAGTTGATAGTCCTCCTAGTAGGCTATTAGCTCAACATAAGGTGTTGGGGCACTTCACTTGCTCCAGAGTTGCCTGTTTGGTCAGTATGATTTGGAAATGTATTGATTGGTATGGCGGGGCCCTGTCCCGACCTTTATGATGTTTATGTACTCTTAGAGCCTTGTAGACAGAGGTCATGTATATGGATACTTGTATGGCTTTGTCTTCCTATGGTTTGAGTGTACAAATAATCATGTCGGTCTTATAGGCTCGTATGTCACATGTATAAGTTTGTATATCGTGTTGGGTCGTCCTATGTCGAGTATTCCATTATGTTTTATTTTGGTTATCTCATGATGGCTCTTCTGGACCATTTATGCATGATGGTATGATAAAAGATATATGTTATATTGGTACTCGGTTGAGTAAGGCACCGGGTGCCCGTCACGGTCCTGTGGTTTGGGTCATGACAAAATCCAAAGTACAGGGAATTCCCCCCTTTAGGCCTCTATCTCACACCATGACTTGTTATCGGAATTCTTCCAATCTCGTAACTATTTCTACCTTCTGTCATGCAGCCTGTACGACTTTGTCCTTGTATGTGCACCTATGCGACTCTTTTCTCCTTTTTCCTCCAGCTTTTAGCCAACTCTAGGCCTCACTTTGGGAACATATATAGAACTTTGACAAGCTGTCCCTCTGGGCATCTATAGGTGTATTGAAGTTCTCCGCTCGGTACTTTGTCGAACTTACGACTATTGCTATATTTTGTTTCATATTCTCATCTATTTATCCTTATGCCTTTACAGCATCTAGGTAGGTCATACTATACCATAACACTTGCTTCAGTTTATGATTACCGAGGTCTGCTACCCAAATCCAGGTTACTCTCTCGTTGCTTATCCTATATGTATAAATCTAAGTCCTTTAATGCTTCTTCATTACTGTTCATCTTAATAATGACGACCTAATATCATCTCATACTTTGTAACTTTTATCCATCCATTGTTGATTCACCTTAATATTGATCCATAATCTACCACTGATAACTTGAAACCTCTTACGTAATACATTGTCACTAGGACTCACGTTGCATCGGAAAATATTTGAAGTGATTTTCCTTATCCACCTAGGGGCGATAATATACTTCAATAACCGTATTTTATTGCATCCCAACGTGATTCATCTTATGAGGGTATTCTAATCCCCTGTAATTTGTGAAATCCCTTTTCTTAAAATCGTTACTCAATCAAAGGCCTAAACGTCATCCTTATCTATCACCGTTACACCCTTATTCTACTACATGGGCAACATTTCATCTCTTCTGATTGCTCCTAGTCTTAGACTCCTTTGACTTTATTCAGGATGTACCGAGCTTTCTGTAACTTAGGGAAACCATCAGTTCTCTTCTTTTGATGGGTTTAATCTTCTGGACTTACCTATTCTCATCACCTTCTCACTCACCTTTTCTTATCCTTACCCTTATCTACCTAAAACCTTGTCGCTCTAGGATACTTTAGCTTGTGACCTACACATATCTATTTATACTACCCGCAACCTTCCTTTAACTTGCTAGCACCATAGATTTCTTTTCGTGCCTTCTCAGTTCTCTTTAAATGTAAGAAATTACTTTCCTGGTCATTCTGCCACTTGTTGCATGAATACATGGCTTATCATATTTCCCATGAATACTGGAATTTCCTGTAACTCATAAGATCTCAAGTATCACCTTTGTTTTTTTTTTTTTGTTCATTAGCCACAATAGGTGCCACTTTCTTATGGAGATACAATATTATAGTGAGACTGTTGTTACAAGACCATTTCTTCTTCAAGTTACTATGCTTAGGTTGAAGCCTTATTCCTTATTTCCTTAGCTAGTCTGTCGTTGTAGTACTTAGGAGAGACCCTCTGACTCCTGTAAAGCTGCGAGCTTATTTTATCATATGCCTGACCGAATTTTTGATGTTCTTGCTCGCCTATAACTATCCCTAGTTAGTTACCTCCGCGCCCTTGTGCTTGTAGGGTTGCTTCTGAAATGAAATTTTTGACTGTCTTCCTAGTGGAACTCTCATTTATTTCTGTAACGCTTATATGGTACCTTTAACTACCCCAAATGTTATGCATGTGCATAAAAATGTTATATCATGCATAGGTATATTCTACATAACGTCATCAAGCCTTTGAGGGCATCCTATCATATTATCTCGGCCTCTATGGGAGAAAACATCAACTTATACCAACTGATCAAATGGTGTTGCGTATATAACGCCGTAACCTTTTCCCATATCCCATATACATAAAATATACATGTATGAAACGTCATCTGGTCATGGGTCAATGTACATGTATAAATGAATGCAATGCATAATAAGTAAGTCAATAAGATCTCTTGGAATGTCATAAGATCAATATACCATCGGTTAATATCATGAAATAAACTTTATCAACTTATGTATTATCTGAGACCCATGAACAGACGATATAATAACAGGACATGGGGAATCAAGAACATAGGCATCCCTATTACTTCTGTGAATAGAGTCATTTGTGAAAGTTGTGTGTTTGCTCGTTTTGTTTTATCATGGATCATGCCAAAAGAAAAGAAGGAATAGCCTTAACATACCTTATCACAATCTGTCTGATAAACATGTTGAACTCCTCTAGTCTCACTTCAATCTACAGTAACGGTAATAGTGCTATCGTTAGGCTACGAAAGATGCAACTATCATACAACGAACAACAAGCTTATTTTTATATTAAAATGGGCAGCATCTCCCCTGTTTTCCTTACTTTACCAAGTACATCAACCAACACGAACCCTTACAACATTCACCTATATACTTTCAGCACCACAATACAAATCAAGCTACACAACAACAAGTGCATAAACATCACCAACAAAACTACTATTTAACACGACAAACGGAAAGCTCGGATTGAATCCCTTTTGACCCTTTAACCCCAAAGTCATTAATTCATTAACTTAACAACATAGACATCTTGATATTAAGTACAATGGGAGGACTTATAACCTCCTATTCATCTCCTAATTCAGCTTCAAACAACCCAACAATCTAACAACAACAAGTACAACTTTCCATTGTTAGGGTGTCCATAATTCTCATACTCACAATACTAACAACAAGTTCGCGATGTAGTCAATATTTTATAATAACAACATCATAATAGAGTCATTTTCAAGAGTTTCCAACCATTTATAGTTCATGGAAACAACCTTTCCAAAATATCCCATTAAAATTAATAACATCTCAAACTATTTCAAGTCTCATCTTGTAGTATTTTGCTCAAATAATGCAACCAACACACAAAAAACTTCAAGAACATGTATTAGGGTTCTATACTCACCTTAACCAGTTGAAAAAACATGAAATTTCAGCCAAGCACAACCCACAACTATCCTCAATGACACCACAACACTATAGGTGTTATATTTTCTTCTTGAATCAAATTTTGGTGTTTCAAATTGGTGTGTAAACACTTGTAGTTCGCCTTGAAAATATAATATATATATAAAGGAGGGAATGGTTATTACCTTAATCAACAATAACAATACGAAATATAAGGTTACTTACCTTTGAAGAACCCTCCAAAACAGCTACAAGGTGAAGAACTATGATCTAGCAAGCACCACGGATCTAGCATTGGATTTATGTTTCTATCTTAGGTTTTTACCCTAGAATCATGGAGGAAAATTTGGAGAGCATTTAGTAGGGTTAAGGAACTTTTTTGGACGATAAAAATGAGTTAAAACAACTTAAAAGTGATTTAAATACAAGTTGGAGTTTTACACCGACTTTGTGGGTCCCATGGGAGCTGCTTGCGTAGTCTCGCAAAAGCGCGAATATCTCTCTACTCCGATGTCGTATCAATGAAAAGTTAAATGAGTTAGAAACTAAACTTGTAGATCTTCAAACATTTATAGGTATATCACCCCATTATTCCAAGTATATTGGGAGAAAAGCTCAGCTACATTTGACCTAATTTTCAGCACATTTATGAATGTAACTTGAAATGACCTTTGCCAACTTTTGTTCCACAACTTGCTTGACTTCAAAACATAACACACGACTATAATAAAACTAAAATAACTCATAAAATAACATCCTTATAATTTTAATAACCCTAGTCTCACCCCAAAAGTACATGTTATAACATTCCAACTTGTCGACTTTCGACGAAACTTATTTTCTTCAATTCATTTAACTTCTAAGCCTTCCAACCCTCTTGGTACTTGGTATTCATGATCTTTAATATTTTTAACCTCCACGGTAACATGATTAACTTACTTTATAAACTTTTCAAAGATGATTTCTTTTCTAAGCTTACGTCAATTGACTTACGACGTACTCTTATATACGAAAACATGGGGTGTAACAACCTCCTCCGGCCTAAGAAGTGGCTGGTGCTGCTGGAACTAAGACTGCCCGAGCAAGGCTCGTGCATACAGTCAAAATCTGGGCCAAAGCTTCCTAAAAGCATGGGATCAGAATTTTCATAGCTGGTGCCTGAGCTGGTTCCACCGGCTCAATAACATCTGGTATTTACTCCTCAGTCTGATCAACTGGTGGCTCCACAGGTGCTACTCTAGCTGTAGCACGAATAACACCTCAGCCTCTACCGCGGCCCTAGACTCTCGCGACCCTAGCTGGTGGTACCGGCGGTCATCCGCCGGATCTGGCCGCACGTGTCTTCACTATCCGTGAGAGAATTGAATAATATAAGTTTAGATTCCAGAATAAAAAAATCCGCACAACAAGAGTACAAGAAAGTGAAGTTTCCTAATGGTTCAGTAGCCTCTCGAAGATAAGTACAAATGTCTCAGTACCAATCCGCTACACTCTACTAAACCGATCATGAATCGTGAGACCTAAGTAACCTAGTGCTCTGATACCAACTTATCACGACCTAAAATTTCAACTCTTCGTGATGGCGCCTAACATGTGTTACCTACATGTGCAAACAAATCCAGTCTTCCTCAGCCGAATGCAACATGTCGCCATTAACTTTCACTTCATCTGTTACCAAGTTGAGAACAAGAGCATTGATGTTCATCAAATGTATTCGGCTAACCAACTTGCAGATGCACGTACCAAGCCATTGCAATGGAAGATGTTCACAAGTTTTGTGGCCAAGATCAATCTCTGTCTAATGACTCTGATGTTGCAGGGGAATAAAGTGGATAACGCTTGTGAAACTATTTAGAGTCAAATGCTCCTAGAATATTTCCTTGGCAAATTATGTGTATTACTTGGTTATACTTTTTATCTACTAGACGTGAGGCCGAGTCATCTGACGCCGTCATCATAAGTATTATTCCAGTTTGCCATAGAGATGCTTCTGTTCTATTTGATACGGGCTATACTTATTCCTACATGTCATTATATTTTGCTTCATATCTAATTATGTCCTGCGAGTATTTGAGTGCTTCTGTATATGTGTCCACGTCTATGGGATATTCTATTGTTGTAGATCATATTTATCGCTCGTGTGTGGTTTCTATGGGGAGATTTGAGACTAGTGTAGATCTCCTACTTCTTGATAAGGTGGACTTTGATATTATTATGGGCAAGGATACATCAAGCTTTTCACGTAGCTCTTATTTGTTTAAATTGGATTGCAAGGGTTCATTTGGTTGGTGGAATAAGGGATAATAATTTCGGGATAAAATGCAGGATTATTTTATCCTGCGTATGATTATGGATATCAATTAGCTCCAGAAATTATTTTGTACTAAAATGATAGGATTACTTATCCGATACAGAAAATGGTATAGCGAATCTCATAAGATATTTCAACCCATGGTATACCCTTGTGTATCCTATCCTGATAACCAAATGGCCCTTAAGAGTTAGAGGAGCATAATCGTTAGCTCAAAGTACTCTTATTTTGTGATCTTGTATACCTCATATTTTTCATGAAAATACTTTACACGCATATCTGTAAGAGTAAATTTAATGAGCGATTGGATTAAGTACCGAGAGCAAGAATGCATCCATGGAAATATATATTGAGAGTCTTTTGGTGCACGACAAAAATGTATACTACATTTGTGATAATTTACACCACCTAACCTTCCCATGCTTCAAGATGAAGTTCTTACCGAAGATCTCTTAAACAAAGAAAAAAATGTGTTGTAACAAGATAGTATAAGTCCAAAACAATCCTCCTAACAAGCAGCCAAATATGTGCAATTCTGACAACTATACTTACAACAACTGCAGATATAAACTATTTTGAAGTGTTTTGTGTTAATTATAAGTTTCAATGATGAAAAATAATATATTACATTTGGTGCAGGATCACAAGGAATAAATTAAATGATTCAAGAAGCAATACCAGTTAGGAATAGATTAAGGAAATAATCTATTGGCGGAGTATCTAAAAGCAACGCAAGGAAAAGAATCAATGATCCACGATAAAAAGAAAGAAGCAGCGGAGATCGAGCAAGAAGAATCAATCAGATATTGACAGAAGCTATTACTGGACGACCCCAAATCAAAGGGAAACGAGATCACTGTGAACCAATGAAGCCAGAAATTAAGAGATCCAGCGGATATGCCTCAAGTAACACAAATATATGCCTAGCGTATGGAAAGCTCGTCAAGACCATAAATCAAGGAAGATCAACGTAAACTTGACCTTATTCTTGGAAAGAATCAATTTATGATTCCTTTCAAGGATCAACTCCCTTGGGTTTTGAATTTCTAAAGATTCTCGAAGGCCTCATTGAAAGTATATATAAGTTCCAGACTTGAAAAGAACATACTTTGAACGAACCATCTTCACTCCTTTTGTTCTACTCCAAACAAGCAGTGTAGTTCTTTTAGATCTGTTGTGTAATTAGTGAGAGAAGAAAAAAGAGATAAACACTGGTGAGACATTGTATCAAGAAAAGAAAAGAGACATAGAGATTAAGTTGTTGGGGGTAAAGCTACATCATCCATTCTGTACTCCAGAAATATTGATCACTGAAAAGAACACCCTTGCAACCCAAGGGGACTAAACTAGGATTCACATTGAATTCGAACCAGTATAAAAATTCTGGTGTTTTTATTTCTTGCATTTTATTTCTGCATTTACTATTATCCTGTTCTTATTTCTAGTTGACTAATCGGTAATCTGGTCAATCATTTATAAAAGATTTTTTAAATAAGCAATTCACCCCCCTCCCCCCTTGTACTTTCAATTGGTATCAGAGCTAGTCTCACACTTTTTGCTTAACAGCTTGTGAGAAAAGATCATGGAAAATCAAGTTATTGTTGGAGCACTTTTTCAAGAAGGAACATCGCAAGTTAGGCCACCGTATTTTAGTGGACAACACTTTTCTCACTTGAAAGTGCGTATGGAAATATATGCAAAATCCTATAATGTCAAAGTTTGGCGAGTTATCAAAAAGGGAAACTATCCACTACCAACAACTAGTCAACCACCTGGTGATTCAGAAGATATAGATGAGTAAACAGACGAGCAAATGGCAGTTATTCAAGTCAACGCTAAAGCAAGAAACTTACTCTATAATGCTATAAGTGGAGAGGAATATGAATAAATTTCAAGTTGTGATACAACCAAAGAAATGTAGGATAAACTGGAAGTTATTTATGAAGGAACCAACAAAGT
Organism: Nicotiana knightiana; assembly: GCA_005239525.1. Taxonomy (NCBI): domain Eukaryota; kingdom Viridiplantae; phylum Streptophyta; class Magnoliopsida; order Solanales; family Solanaceae; genus Nicotiana; species Nicotiana knightiana. The sequence continues at coordinate 85,681 of ML415103.1, forward strand.
GAAAGAAATCACATGAACATGTTGGTTCATAAACTACAAACTTTTCCAGATGAAAGAAGGAGTATCCATTGAAGAAACGTTTGCGGGGTTCAGCAAAATCATTAGCGATCTTAAAGCTTTTGGTAAACCATACTCAAGTAGTGATCAAGTTCGGAAAATTATGAGGAGTTTACCTACCACTTGGCACACAAAGGTAGTTGCACTCAAATCACAAGATCTAAATAAACTTTCTTATGATAAGCTTCGAGGAGATCTTATAGCATCCGAGAAAACTCACCTCAAGAAAACAAGCCAGGAAGAACAGAAGAAAGCAATCACCTTGAAGGCTACAATTGAAAGGACAGAAAGTGATATTGATGACGACACTGAAGCTCTTGAAGAAGAAATTGCCATGGTATCAAGGAGCATGGATGGTTTGATGAGGAGATACAGAAGCACAAGAAGAGGTAGGATACAACCCAGGAAAACCAGGCAATATAATGAACAAAACAATAATGATGGAAAATGCTATGAGTGCGGAAGATATGGGCATGCTCAAGTTGAATGCCTAGATCTTAAGAGAAAGATTTCTAAAGGATTCAACAAGAACAAATAATTTGGAAGATGGAGTGACGAAGACAGTCAGGAACACGAAGACATAGTAAATCTATGCTTCATGACAATCCTGTAAAACAACATGAACAAACTCTCCAGATGCTGGGCTGATGAAGATGCATCAGACGATGAATGCAAAGATGATAATGGCAATTGTTTCATGGCACGAGGTGAAACAAGCGAGGAACACCATAGGAAGAGGTGCAAAGGAAAATAGTACTTAGATAGTGCGTGTTCCAGTCACATGACAGGTGACAAAAACCACTGTTCAAAGAAGTTACAAAGATAAATGGAGGAAGTGTTAAATTTGCAATGACTCAAAAGAAAAGATAGTCGGCACTGGCACAGTTCTATTCAATAACAATAGTGATATTACTGAAGTTTATCTTGTAGATAGACTTAACTACAATCTCCTGAGTATAAGCCACCTATGTGATTCAGGGTACGAAGTAAAGTTCAAGAAAATAGGTTGTGCTATTGAAGATGAGACAGGTAAAATGATCCTCCCAGGAAAAAGGTATGGAAATTTTTATATTCTTGATTTTTGAAAATCTAGGTCACATTTGCTTAGCATCTATATCTGATGATCCATAGTTATGGCATAAGAAACTTGGTCATGCAAGCATGCATCTTATTGAAAAGCTCTCCAGGCATGATTTAGTTATTGGTCTCCCTAAACTCAATTTTTCTAGAAATCATGTATGTGATGCATGTCAGATTGGTAAACAAACCAGAAACTCTTTAAAAAATAAAGACATTGTGTCTACATCAAAGCCTTTACAATTACTTCATATGGATTTGCCGGACCCACCAGAACTGTTAGCATAGAAGGAAAATGATATGCTTTTGTTATTGTTGATGACTACTCACGTTTTACATGGCTAATTTTTCTATCTCACAAATATGAGGCTTTGAAAACCTTTGGGATCTTCTGTAAAAGATCTGAAAGAGAAAAGGGGTATCTTATTACAACCTTTCAAAGCGATCATAGAGGAGAATTTGAAAGCATAGAATTTGAAGACTTCAGTAATGATCATGGATACACCCACAACTTCTCAACTCCAAGATCACCCAAAAGAATAGAGTAGTTGAGTGGAAAAATAGAACTCTACAAGATATGGCAAGAACTATGATACTAGAATATTCTTTGCCAAACCACTTTTGGGCAGAAGCAGTAAGTGCAGCTTGCCACATTCTCAACAGATGTCTCATAAGACCTATCTTGAAGAAAGCTCCATATGCACTATGAAAAGGTAAACGATCAAACATGGGTTATTTCCATCCTTTTGGCAGCAAGTGTTTCATCCACAACAATGGTAAGGACAATCTTGGAAAATTTGATCTAAGAAGTGGTGAAGGTATTTTTCTAGGTTATTCCATAAATAGTAGATCTTTTAGAGTTTATAATAAACGCACTCTATCTATAGAAGAATCAGTACATGTCATATTTGATGAAAATAACACTACGATCGAGAAAAGAATTATTGTAGGTTATGAAGATATCAATCAAGAAACACCTCACTCAAGAAAACCTCAAAAGTTGACTGACAGGCTAGACGGTGTCATAGATTCAATTAATGAGCTTAACAACCGTCAACTAGAATCACAGAAGGAGTCAACTACTCATACGAGTGTAAAACTTCCAAATGAATGGAGAAGTGAACCATAATATCCTCAAAAGTTTATCATAGGAAATCCAAGTGAAGGAATGAAAACCATGGGAGCTCTCAAGAAAAAGGAAAATATAGCACTGATCTCTTAGATTGAACCTAAGAAGATAGAGGAAGCTCTAAAAGACTCAAGCTGGGTACAAGCAATACAGGAAGAACTGGATCAATTTGACAAAAATCAAGTGTGGAAATTGCTGCATAAGCCTGCAGATGCTACTGTAATTAGAACAAAATGGGGTTTTATAAATAAGTTCAATGAAGATGGAAAGGTTGTGAGAAACAAAGCCAGATTAGTAGCTCAGGAGTACTCACAACAGGAAGGAGTCGACTACGATGAAACCCTTGCTCCAGTAGCTCGACTAGAGTCGATACGAATTCTTCTTGCATACTCATCCTTCAAAAGATTTAGACTTTTTCAGATGGATGTCAAAAGTACATTCTTACATGGCTTCATTGATGAGGAGGTACATGTAAAACAACGTCCTGATTTTGAAGATTCACAGTTCCCTTACCATGTGTATAAGTTGACTATGGCTTTGTATGGACTTAAACAAGCTCTACGAGCCTGGTACGAAAGGCTTAGCTCATTTTTACTTGATCACGTGTTTATAAGAGGTAAAGTAGATACTACACTATTCATCAAGAGATCATCGAAAGATAATCTTATTATTCAAGTTTACGTTGATGATATTATCTTTGGTAGTGCTAACCCTCTTTTGTGCAAGGAATTTGCTAATCTTATGCAAAGTGAGTTTGAAATGAGTATGATGGGAGAGCTTGGACTTCAAATTCAACAATCTGAAGAAGGAACGTTTATATGTCAGACGAAGTATACAAAGGAGCTAATTCAGAAGTTCGGTATGAGCAGTCTAAAGCAATTGGTACACCAATGAGTCCGTCAACAATTCTCTACAAGGATGAAAAGGGAAATCCTGTTGACGAAACCAAATATCGTGGAATGATTGGCTCTTTACTTTACCTAACTGCCAGCCGACCAGATATTATGTTTAGTGTATGTAAATGTGCCAGGTTTTTGTCAGCTCCTAAGGAGTCATATCTGACTGACGTAAAGAGAATAATTTGTTATCTCATTAGAACTATTTCTTACGGACTATGGTATCCACATTCTAACAGTTTTTAACTGGAAGGTTTTTCAAATGATGATCTTGTAGGTGATAAGGAAGACAGAAAAATCACCAGCGGGACATGCCAATTACTGGTAAAGGCACTAATATTATGTAACAGTAAAAAACAAGGATCAGTTGCACTATCCACAACGGAGGCTGAATATATCACCATTGGACAATGTTGTGCATAGTTATTATGGATGTCTCATCAACTAGGTGACAATGAAATATTTTTTAAACCTATTCAAATATTCTGTGATAACTCTAGTGCTATATGTCTTTCAAATAACCTTGTGTATCACTCTAGGGCTAAGCATATAGACATCAAACATCATTTCATTAGAGATCAATATAGAATTATCATTTGTTGGCACTACAGATCAATTGACAGATATTTTCACTAAGCCTTTACTTGAAGACATATTTTGCTCTCTAAGAGAACTACTTGGTATTATTTCTCTTGATCATAAAAATTAGGACCTATTTGATATTTTAAATTCTTGTATGCCTAATGTTTTTAATTTTGTTTGTTTGTGTAAGTACTCATTAAATTAGCGCCTCCGATTTCCCTCTCTTTTCCCATCAGTTGCAGCTTTCAAGAAAGGAAAATTAATCAACGTGACCTTTCACTTAGACCCTTTCCTTTCTTGCACTCTACCGTCAAAATTTTTTCTTTTTAATCTTTGTACCACTCTTCTCAGTCTCTATTGTTCCTATCGCTCATAAACCCTCTTCAGAAATCCTTCAAGCTCTTTCCCAACAATTTTTCCATGGCTAAACACTCCAAAAATCCATCTGCCTCCACTAGAAAAAGTACTCGCTCCAAGGGAAAACCCTCTTCTCAGCCCCCAGAACCAGTAGACATAGGGTCTGACCATTCATAAGGGTTTGTCTTTTCTCAAGCAGAACTATTAGATCACTCTCGTCAAATAGGATAAAAAGCCCTAGGAAAAAGGCCTATGGAATACACCCATGAATCTCTTACCCCCAAGAAATCCAAAATATACCTTTCGAGTTCTCTAGAGTCAGACCTCAATTTTTGGGATACCCCAAATAGGGACTTCTTTGTTGCTCTGAAAGAAAAGCCCATTGCTCATGGCAGAATAGTCAAACTTGACGACATGGAGGCCCTCAATTGTAAGGTAAAGGATATGTTTGTCTTTCAAGGATGGTCAAAATTCCTCTTTGTACCCCCTCCCAAAGTCTGTGAACCCTTAGTGAGAATTTTTTATACAAATCTTCGCTATAGCAAGTCTGATAAGTTGGAATCCCTAGTTTTAGGTAAACGCATTGTCCTTGATTGTACCATGTTCGACTCAATTTTTCAGTGTATGTTCTCTGGTTTTCCCATGCTTTTCAAGAATACTTGGCCCGATGAGTTTGAAATTTCTTTTGATCAAGAAAAACGCTGTATTGCTGAGTGTACACCTGATTTCCTCCCTAACCAGTTAGGTCCCAGTGATGTTAGTTTTGAAACCTGACACTACAAGAAATTGGATTTTTAGCGGCAATATATAGCGGCGACCAAAAATATTGCTACAGAAGTTACACCTTTAGCAGCGACTTTATAAATCGCTTCTAAAGGTGATTATTTAGCAGCAACTTTTCTGAGGTCGCCTCTAATGTGGCTGAAATTTTCAGTACTCGCTAAAACAAAAATTTTGGGTCCATATTATTTGTAACGACTTTAAAAAGTCGCCCCTTAATCCCTATTGTAGCGGGTGGGTCGCTACTGATCCTCTTATATTTTAATTGAAAATACAAAGTATAGGTTTAAAGAAAAGTCTGAAGACCGATTTTTTATTTTCAGTCGGTTTTCTCTCTCTGTATCTCAAAACACACCTCCCTCTCTCTAAAATCCCTCATGGTAACAGCCTAATTTTCCCCTCAAATTAGGGATTATCTGCTCCAAATGTCTCAAATCAAAGATAAGAAACTCATCAGTTCCCATCCAATTTCTATCATATAGTTGAGGGGAGGAAAATTTCACATCCAATTTCTGTCATATAGTTGCTGAGTTTTCCTTAATCTCTGCGACTTTTCTGAGTTTTGTGCATTTGTTTAACTGGAAACCCATATTAATTTTTATTTAAATTTAAGTTTGGGGTTGTTTTATTAGGATTCTTTATTCTGTAAGGTAAAATCTTCAACATGCGGTTAGGTATTATCATTATTTCAGTGATTTTACATTTGTATTCTCAGATTTTATTTCAATTCTGGTTTTTTATTCAAATTTCTTCATTTTGATTCCAGCTTCTTTGTTGCATGTGCTGTATCTGCATGTCTGATTTTTTTCAGTTTTTCCTTTGTTTGGTGAAACATTTGAGCTTGGTAATGAGACTTTGGGTATTTGTTAATTAGTTTTTGATTTTTTCCTGTTTTTTTGGATTTCTTTCTTGCTGGATTTATTATATGCATTCAACAGTTGTATCCTATTTAATTTTTGGAAATAGCTACATAGATGCATATTTGTGATATACTGGTATTTCTGGTGTCAATCAAGGCGTTTGATGATACACTGGAACAAGTTAATTTTTTACTTAGTGAACAAAAAAGAGTAAAACTGTTTTAGGTGGTCTTAGATGGGTTGAACTGATATGTGTGCCGGCCTCTTAGGTCACTTTATTTTATCTCAATCCTACAAAGTACTCTGTGATATTCTAAATTTTAGTTTTCTTAGACTCTAAAACTAAAGACCAAATGAGCAGCATTAGATTTTTCTTTTCGCTAATAACAACAAGAGATTCAATATTCCAACATGTAACCAACTTAGCAACTCTACGCATCACTTACCAAGAGAGGCCGACATTGGTCACTTATCATCACAGATATGTGTGTGTATGCGTGTGTGTGTATGTTGTGAGTGAACATATAGCAATGGGTGAAAAGGTAGGCCAATAGGAAAATCTTAAATCTTTGATTACTAGATGAATTGAACTTCTGAAAATTGTCATATGAGCAAAAATTTGTAGAACAGACCCCAGGGCTTTAGTTTAGAGGATAAGCACGGGATTTTTGAACCCCGTGGCAGTGAAGAGCCTTCTATTGTCCATATAGTTATGAACTCTGTGCCACTGCAGATCGGAGTTAGAACAACTGGAGTTGAATTGTATGTTCAACTCTGAATGGGACTATGCTTGTTTATCTGTCTGATTTAGCTCGAGAGTTCAGTAGTGTATAGATTTTGTTGTTCTGGTTCTTGTGCAGTTTTTATACTACTAGTAAAGAGTTTCACCTTTTTGATTAGCTGAAGAACAAAACTTGTATGGAAAGAAAAGGAAACTTGTAATGGATATTTGGTTATTTTCCTGTATTAGAGATGATACTTGTTGCTATTTTTATGCTTGTAATTGTGAAAATAGATTGCTTTTAATCCCTTAAACAAGAATCTACTGAAATCTGATGATCTTTGAGGTATTATAACTCATTGGTCAAAAAGGTTTGTTGATTGATGTAAATCTGGACATAAATTGGTGCTTTATGTTTCTGGTTGAGTGCTTTTGTTGGGGGCTCTGTGATGATATAACTGAAGTCTTGTTTCTCAAAACATTCGCCGTGGTGGCCTAAATCTTTCCCCTTCGCCGGGCTTGAGATAATGTTGTTTTTATCCTGACATGGATGTTTGAGATTCCCCACCTACTTCAATACCAAATCTCTTCCTTTTTTAGTTGCAATTGTGATAATAGCTTGCTTCAAACCCTTAAACATAAAAGGAACTACGCTGATGCCGTTCTTGGCATAACTAGTTACTCTAGTTTTTGTTCATTGTTCCGTTCTTGACATAATTAGTTACTACTTTTGGTACTTTTGTTAATTGTATAAGTGCTTTATATTCATTGTGACATAGTGTTATCTGAAGCGCATTTGTAGTTAGTAGGGCTTATTCATTATTAATTTTGTAGATGGTTCAGAAAAACATCCAAATTAGGTTTGCATCACTTGTTGAATACTTTCTTGGCATAACATCCTGCTGTTAAAGGCCATGACCAATGTAATCCTTCAGATTGTAAGATTTAAAAGTTGTTTCTTGTAAATGGACTACTTTTCCGTCTACTTAATGGTCGTTAGTTGGCTATCTGCATTAAGATATTACTTAAAATGGTCATTCCATTTCACATGTTATACGGGTTAGTAGATTTTCCATTATGATAAATTTTGAGGGATGAGATATCTTTTACATAAATCTTCTAACATCTGATCAATTAACATGATGCAAATGACCTTTATTCAGGAGCATATCATAATGACTCACTGGTTCTGTGTCAATTATAGTTTATGGAGACCAAGAGAAGCCAACACTGATAGTAATCTATCTCTAAATCGTAAGTGTTATGTTTGTATCCTCTAAGTAGCTAGATAATTCTTTCATATAAATAACTTCATATTGGATAAATATTGTATATTTGGGATCTTAACTACAGTAGCTGTTGTTTTCTTTTTTTATTTTTAAAGTCCACATGTCAAAGTTAGGTCTCCCTAACCATATTTTGATTTCTTCCAGGTTTCAAGCTAACACGAATTAAAGTTTGAGTTTGGGTAAAACGGCTAGAAGGACTCTCGTTTGGTTTGCTTCTCCAAAGAAGGTTAGTGAGCCTTGACATCTCTTCTCTTTCAAACCATCTACTTCAAATCGTGATTATTCTGTTGTTTTCTATTATTTATGATAAGTTTAGTAAGTTGTATTTATGTTTTTGTCATTAGTTCATGATTGAATATCAAACTTTAGAGTTATAAGCTTCTTTAACAATTTGAAATAGAATCATGTACTAATCAAACGTGTTGCTTGCCCTGCATATCCTACTGCTCCTTTGCCTATTTCTAAGGTGCTTTGAATCCTTCCGTAGTTATCAACATATGATATCTAGGTTTGAAACTAGTCATATATTGGAGGTCTTTCCTTCACTCTAATTGAACTAATATATGGTGTGGATCTGATAATTAACTAAGTGATGTTGATTTATCTACATATACTTTTACCTTCGCTATTGGATAGTGAATTGCTTTTCAAAATACTGTGTGTAGTTCTCTAAAGTTCTTCATTTATTCTTATTATATTTGGCTGCGAATTTCCTTAAATCATTCTCTTATGAGTTTTTCTTCTTTATTTTTTATGGTGGGATTTGGGGTCACAGTCCAGGTTAGTGTGTTCTGTATGGAGGTTGACTGGTTGTTTGCTCTATTGGAAATTTCTAAAGTCGGAAACCACAACAAATTACAATTCTTTCCAGCTTTCTTGTTCAAATAAAATTTTGTATGTTTTCTCCAGTACTGGTGTATGAAACAGATTCTGGCAGATCTCTTAACAACATTAACAGAACACTCTCACATCAAAACTTCACCTTTCTATTCATTGCTTAATGGGGTTGACAAATTCAGCATCATCAAAAACTGTAGAAACCTCAACTTGACTAATAATCTCATAATCTAATTCTTCCATTATTCTGGAATATAATAAGAGACTAACTTTTCCATTATTCTAAAAATAGGAATGGATAAAAGTTGGTTGAATATTAGGAATCGAGGTGATCTAAGGTACAAAGATGAGTACATGGCTTTCTTAGTTGGGCATTCAGTCAACCAAGGGGAAGCACTATGATTCGATGTCCTTGTAAAGGGTGTATGAATACTGCATTCAAGCTAAGGCCCAAGGTAAGAGGAGACTTATTGAAAAAGGGTTTCTCGGATTTTTACAAAGTGTGGGACTTGCATGGAGAAGTGTTAGTTAGAGTTGAAAATTCTAACGTAACACTCAATAATGAAGTAGAAGATGATAACATTGAAGAGGATAATATTACAGAAATGATTCACGACGCTCGTGGACATACGAATGTGGAGGATAATAATAATACTTCTATGGACAATGAAGAGCCAAATTTACATGCATCAAAGTTCTACAAATTATTAGAAGATGCTCAGACAGAACTTTATCCTGGTTGTAGTAAAGTCTCAAAGTTATCTTTTGTTGTTAAACTACTTCACTTGAAGTGCCTTAATCATTGGAGCAACAAATCAATGGATGAACTGTTGAGTTTCTTTAAANGGACGCTCGTGGACATACGAATGTGGAGGATAATAATAATACTTCTGTGGACAATGAAGAGCCAAATTTACATGCATCAGAGTTCTACAAATTATTAGAAGATGCTCAAACAGAACTTTATCCTGGTTGTAGTAAAGTCCCAAGTTATCTTTTGTTGTTAAACTACTTCACTCTAAGTGCCTTAATCATTGAAGCAACAAATCAATGGATGAACTGTTGAGTTTCTTTAAAGAAGTTCTTCCGGAGGGGTCATTTGTGCCCAGTTCTTTTTATGAGGCGAAGAAAGTTCTTCGTGACCCAGGCTTGGGTTACACCAAAATAGATGCATGCTAGAATGATTGTATTTTATATTGGCGCGATTATGCCAATGCACAATCATGTCCTAAGTGCGATAAGTCTAGATGGAAGTCAGAAGAAACCAAAGGCAAGAAAGTAGCTTGTAAAGTGTTGCGACATTTTCCAATCAAACCAAGGCTCCAGAGATTGTATATGGCAAGAGAGACGACAAAAAAGATGAGGTGACACAAGGATAAAAATGTTGATGATGGTGTCTTGCGACATCCCTCTAACTCCATAGCGTGGAAATACTTTGATGAGCGACATCCTACCTTTTCAGCTGAATTAAGAAATGTTTGATTAGGTTTAGCAAGTGACGGGTTCCAACCTTTTGGGAACAAGAGTGCCAATCATACTATTTGGCCAGTCGTGCTAGAAACATATAATTTTCCCCCATGGGATTGCATGAAGGATCCGTATTTCATGATGACACTTCTTATTCCAGGCCCTAAGTGTCCAGGAAATGATATAGATGCATACTTGCAACCAATGATTAAAGAGTTGAAAGAATTATGGGATGGAGTCGAAACTTATGATTCCTACTCAAAATCAAATTTTATGATGCGTGCGGCTGTAATGTGGACGATTAATGACTTTCCTGCATATGGGAACCTTTCAGGATGGTCAACAAAAGGCAAGCTTGCATGTCCTTGTTGCCATAAAGACACACAATCGGTTTCTTTGCGTAGTAAGTTGTGTTATATGAGTCATCATCGCTTCCTTCGAATGGAGCATCCATGGCGCCAAAATAGGAGAAAATTCGATGGAAAGGTAGAAAAGAGGGCTACACCTACGCCTTTAACAGACAATGAAGCACTTATGCAATTACAGGGCTTGGGCAATGTGAGTTTTGGGAAGGGAAAAAAGCGAAAAGGTGACTTTACCCAAAGTGCTTACAATTGGAGGAAGAAAAGTATATTTTTTCAATTGCCTTATTGGAGTACTCTTTTGTTACGACATAACCTTGATGTGATGCACATAGAGAGAAATGTGTCTGACAATATAATATCAACTTTGATGAATATGGTTGGAAAGACAAAGGACACATTAAAAAGTAGATATGACTTGGTTGACCTTGGTAGTAGGAAAGAATTTCATCCAATTGAGGATGGGGATAATGTGTTGCTACCGGCAGCATGTTACGCATTGTCCTCGGAGGAGAAGTTGAAGTTATGCCATTTTTTGGCTAATATGAAGGTTCCTGATGCTTTTTCATCAAATATTTCAAGGTGTGTTAACATATTAGAGAAAAATATCTATCGATTAAAAATTCATGATCACCATGTATTATTGCAAGAGCTTCTCCCAGTTGCAATACGTGGTTTATTGCCTAAAGAAGTGTGTGAACCAATTATAGAGCTTGGAAATTTTTTCAAGAATCTATGTTCTAAGAACTTGACAATCGAAGGTCTTGACATCTTGAAGGTTGAATGTGCATACACATTATGCAAATTATTTTCCCGCCGGCATTCTTTGATGTCATGGTTCATTTGCCAATTCACTTGGCAAGAGAGGCAAAGCTTGGTGGACCAGCTCAATTTCGATGGATGTAACCTTTTGAGAGGTAATTTATTATACAATTTTAATGCCATAATTTGAATGGCACATTATATTGATGAGTTATTTCAATATAGGTATTTGCGAACACAAAAGTCATATGTTCGCAATAATGCTCATCCAGAAGGTTCAATTGCCAAAGGTTATTTGGCAGAGGAAAGTCTCACATTTTGCCCCAGATACTTAAAGAATATGTCAACCAAGTTCAACAAACCGGCCAGGAATGACGATGAACCTATGTCAAATGGGGAGATGTCTATCTTCAAAAAAAGTGGGCAAAAAAAAGGTGGTTCAGAAGGCATCATGCTCTCTCATGATGAGATCAAACAAGCATGTATGTATGTCTTCAAAATTGTGAAGAGGTTCTGCCATTCATGGAGTAAGTATCATATTAATTTCAAGATAGGCTCACACTGAAATGTTTCAACAATATTATCTTAACTGACTCCATTTCAAAATATAGGGAATACCAAGGAGAGATTGAAAGACAAAGTTCAATGAGTGATATGATGCATAGAAGTGGGTTTCTTGATTGGTTTCGTGCATGTGTAGGTGTCTAGTTAAGTGACATTTTTATATTAGTATAATTAAAATGGCATTATTAGTTACATAAGATGTTGTTTGGCTTGTAGGTCTTTGTACTAGCTGCACAAGGGCGCGCAAACGAGGAGCTCATAAGCTTAGTCATTGGTCATGCACCAATGGTGCATCGATATTCCAGATTTGCGGTGAATGGATTCAGATTCCATACAAGAGATCTTGAGATGAGAAGAAAAACACAAAATAGTGGAGTCCTTGTGAGAGGAGATGATTCAGACTCTGATTAGGAGTATTACGGTGTGTTAGAGGACATTTATGAGTTGTCCTATATAGGAAACATGAAAGTTTACTTATTCAAGTGTCATTGGTGGGACGTGGCTCGTTTGGGAAGGGGATATAAGATTGATAAACATGGCTTCACAAGTGTGAATACTCATTGTGCCTTGAACACAAATGAGCCATTTGTCTTGGCATCTCAGTCTGAACAAGTTTTTTACTTGGACGACATGGTTGATAAAGATTGGCTTGTAGTTGTAAAGACAAATCCTCGCGACCTTTTCAATATGCCCGAAAATGATGATTGTGTAGAAGTTGATGAGGAAGCATTGCTGAATGAAGAAGCATTGCTGAATGAAGAAGCTTATCAACAAGAGGAAGTTGAATTGAACATTTTGCGTACCAATGACCTGAAGATGATATCGTTTTGTCTTTACATAGGAATGATGTTAACCACAAAGTATTAACAACAATCATGCAAGCAAACAAGTAGAAACAAGTGTGCATGATGAGGAAGAGAATTTTATTAATGACAATCATATAGATATATCCGGGGGTGAAGAAAGCGAAGAAGATTGGCTTGATGATAATGATGAATAAGATACTGATGATGCTCTTGAGGACTTAGAAGCAAGATAATATATGTGTCTACTTTTTGTTTTGAAAAGTTCTCTGTAACTTTTAATTTCATAACTAGAATATATATTAAGCTTTTGTGAAATGTTATCGTTAGTTGCCAAGTTGTAATCAACCCTAGTAACTGATGATGCTCTTGAAGACTTAGAAGCAAGATAATGTACTGATTGTTGTTGCCTCTTTCATTTGCTTCTGTGATCCCAGTTTCACTGCTTGTTGCCTCTTTCATTATGTACTGATTGTTGTTGCCATGTATGAACCTTTGAACTGCTTGTTGGCTCTTTCATTATGTAATCATGTCATGTATGAATCTTTGAATTGATTTTGATGAACCTTACATAATAATAGGAAAATATTTGAACTGTGTAGGCAACATTGCACTTCTATATTCTTACTGATGTTTTTCTACATCATGCAAGAGGGTATGATAGGACGAGGTAAAGGTCGAAGTGGAACTGGTCGTGGACGTGGCCATTTTCAAGGAAGTGGTAATGCTGGAGCGATGTCTCAGCCACAAGTACAACCAATAGGGAATATTGGTCGTGGACGTGGCCGTTTTCAAGAAAGTGGTAATTCTGGAGCGATGTCTCAGCCACAAGTACAACCAATACAGAATACTGCAACATCTGTGTCGCAGCCACAAGTACAACCAATAGGGAATGTTGTTGCGGCATCTCCTAAGACAAGACAATCAAATAATCCTAGTCAAGAACCTCTAGAGATAGGACAAATATTAATTAACCCTTGGCAGAGACCTTCTATAGAGACAGTATCATCAAGGAATCTAGACAAAAGTGTGCTTCCCTGTCCTGAAGTTGAAAATGAAAATGGTGCAGGTTAGTTTTGATTTTCATTCTTCTTCTTCTTCTTCTTCTTCTTCTTCTTCTTCTTCTTCTTCTTCTTCTTCTTCTTCTTCTTCTTCTTCTTCTTCTTCTTCTTCTTTCTAAACGTCCAAAACGCGCCGAAATGCTGGCTAATGTTTTTTTTACCTTCAGTTGTTTATCAGAAAATTTCTGGCTAATTTTTTCGATTTCTGCCCAAATTTCTGATCACATATACTATGTTTTCTTTTTATAGTTTCTTCCAGAAGTAAAAAGAGAGGAAGAGGGAAATATAAATCCAAAACAGTAGATATAAAAACTAAGTATGGTGGAAAAATTACAATTACAATTCCATATGATATTGATAGAGCAGTAGGTCTTGGGGCTAGAGATATTGTTAATTATTGTGGTTTAATCATGAGGAGAACTATCTTGTTCCGTGATGGGAATTGGTAAAAGATTGTTTCAAAACATGGAGAAGCAATGTGGTTGAAGGTCAAGGTAAAATTATTTTTAATATCGTATCAACTTCATGTTGCTTCATTTATTTTTGTGGTTAGAATATCAATTATAATGGTACATGTATGTTTAGGATAAATTTGAAGTTCTTGGCAGCGTGCAAGAGCATAGGTTTCAAGCCTTTGCTATCGATACTATGCGATGACTTTTTAGAGCTTGGAAAGCTCGACTGAGCATTCTCTACTCTCGCCATGTTGATGAAGGAAACATATTGTCTCGTCGACCTGAAGATGTTGAGCTAGTGGATTAGAAATACTTAGTAGAGTATTTTGGAAGTCCGAAATTTAAGGTAGCTTAATAATAATGTTTGATTCACTGCCCTTTGAATAATGACTTCTTAATTATTGACTTAATGCAGGCTGTAAGCGAGAGAAATAAAAAGAATAGGGAAAAGCAGATAACTAAGCATGCTTGTGGTACGAGGTCTTTTGCAGAAGTAGAGGAATCGACGGTAAAATATATTTATATATATGTCATTAATTAAAAATATTTGTTATTTATTTAATCATCTATTTGATTCTGTATAATATCCTTATTGAACTATATTTTAGAAAAATCCTCTTACTGGAGAGAAGGAATTGGTAGATAGAGTTTGGGAGATCCAACATACACGTAAAAATGATAGAGGAGAAACAGTATGGGTGGATCCACAACCCCCAACAGATTCATGTAGTATTCTTAAATCAATATCTTACTATCTTTTATTCCTTTTTATTAGCTTTGGTGTAAATAGATATGCGTAATTGCAGTGCCAGCTACGGGAACTTGTGTCTCATCAACAATCTGAACAGATCGAGCAGCCCATAACTAGAGATGAGATTTATCCTCTATTATTGGTGAAAGGACAGGTTATGTTCGTGGTAAAGGGTATGGAAAGAAGCCTCCAAAAAGTAGTCACAACCAAGCGGCAAACATAGAGGCTAGTGTGTCTTCTGCAATAGAAACCGTGCTTCAAGAGATGCAAGCTGATATGGATCGAAAGCTACAAGAAGAACGTGAACAAATGGTTGCGGAGTTGAAAAGTAACATGGAGAAAGAGTTACAAAGACAGTTGGATGAGAATCTTGAACATGTGAATGTGGAAGTAGAGAAGAGGGTCAGTTTAGAAGTAGCCAAGACAGTCCAAGAACAACTGGCTGCTCTCATGACCAGAATGCAACATGTAATTTACTCTTAATATTTTTATACTATTATTGATCCATGCCATGATCAATATGTTCTTTCAGTGTTCTCTGTTAGTGTATATTAGAGTACAAATAATATGTTGTTCTCATATGCTGTTTAGTACTACCTATGGTTTACAAGGTGAAAGTGCAACATCCAGCTTTTCTCTAATGTGTAATATGATAGTCTAGTTTGTGATGTATCCTTGCATACTATGTTTTGGTGCTGCTTAGGCCTTTTGTGTTGTGACTGGTATTTCGCATGTTCAAGGCTGCTTAGGCATACTAAGTTCTGGTTCTTGTAGTGATAGTTATGTTAGTGGAACATAACAGATAATCAGCGTTTTAAATACACGCAGGTTACATTGGCCAAAGCTATGATAGATAGAGTTGTATATGCGATACTTATGTTGGTGAAACGTAACGGATAATCGATGGGATAATTGAATTATGGGCATGCTGATTAGGCGGAATGAAATACATAACTGGTGAAATAGTCGAAATACCCTCAAGTTGGTTTGAATATCACGGTTAAATAAAAAAAGCTTAAGAGATCATTTAACTTAGTTTCGAAGATAAATTCATATCACTTTCAAATGACACCAAATATTGATCTTTTTTGATATGTTTTTAGTTCTATGTTTTGGCTCCAAAGTCCAGTACCCATCTTTTGGCTCCAAAGTCCAATACCTCGTGAGATTTCCACGCTCAAAATTCTGGGCAGCCATCTCTTGCGTTCCAAATCTTAAAAATTTATACTTTCATATTATTTATCTTAAAAATTATTATTCTCACATTATACTGCTAATCACATTATTATTCTCACATAGATAGGTGTTTGTGTCACTCATTTTGCTGAGTTCAATAACACTGTTGAGTTGTTTATGAAGTTAGTTGGAAAATAGTATTTATCGAATTAGCAATGCTACTTTGTAGTTTGTGTTGTGCATGGCTAGTTAGTTTCTGCATTTTAATGACCAATAATTAGTTAGTATTTCTGGATCACCAGATGTGAGATTTTTGTATTAGGTGCCCATGATACTAGTAAGTATTGAGAAAAGGCTACACCAGATATTTTGTATTAGGTGCCCATGAATCAGCAGATGCTAATTCTAGACCATGTTTTCTTTGAAACTTTACTTGAATGGTATCTCATGTTGGTCAATACTATCTTATGCCTAAGTTCATTATGCTATCTTCTGCCTAAGATGTAATATGTCCATTTTTGATTCTGAAATCTTACAATGATTTAGTGATCTTGTATTTTTTTTTTGTATAATAACAGGGAGGAGGTTCTTGAACATGGAGACAACTAAGGAGGGGCTTCAAGGAACTTAATATATATTTTGCTCTTTTGGGATGTATATAATACAATTACAATGAAGTATTATGCATTACATATGTAATTCGTATTTTAGTAATGGAGTATTTAATAACCGACTTAAGATATGTTTTTGGATTTTATAAAATACTATTAGATGTGTTTCTATATATAATTTTGGTCATTACTATTGCTGAATTAAATAGGTTTCAATTGTGACAAAATATTATGATGTAATATTGAAGTTGCCACTGATTGTTTAATAGGTTTTGTAGCAATTATTATTGCCACTAAATGTCATTCTCTAACAGCAAGCTCATAGTCGCCACTGATTGTTTAATAGTTTTTGTAGCAATTATTATTGCCACTAAATATCATTCTCTAGCAGCGAACTCATAGTCGCAACTGAAGATTTAGTGTTTTTTGCGGTGACACCAATTGTTACTGAAAGTAACTCTGCAGTGGCGATATGAAAGTTGCTGTAATAGCTAATTGTTTTTGTGGCGACATTAGTTGCTACTAAACGAACCTATATTGTAGCGATTAAAAAGCAGCCACTGATAGTAATTTCTTTTTGCGGCGATAGCTGTCGCTGCTAAAAGTCACTAATTAGTGGCGACTTACGCCTGAATCTGTTTCGTGCAATTATTTTTTGTGGCAATTGGGAATACATTTTGTAGCGACGATGTCGCTACCAAAAGGAGACATTTAGTGGCGACTTTATATAGTCGTCACAAATAATGTTTAGTAATGAACTTACATGCAGCAACCCCAATGTCGCTGCTATAAACCTTTAGCGGCGACATTTTAATATTTAGTAAAGACATTGGTCGCCGCTAAAAAACCAATTTCTTGTAGTGTGAGTTCTGGCCCACATTGTTGCAACCACTCTTCTTCCTCGTACTGGATCATTCTCCACCTTCTCTCAACGAGATAACTTTCTTGTTTACCGTTTTTTGAACAAGATCAAGATTAAATTATCCTCTTGGGTCATAAATTTCATGATAGAAAGTGTTGATGACCCCACCAGTTTGTCCTATGGTATGACTATCACTCACACCTTGGAACCCACAACATCTCTATCTCGGAATACCCTTTTGTCTCTGTTTCAAAATCCTACAATTCTAGAGCATTTGGCAGTATTGGTTATGTGTGTGCAAAGGGCTCCTGGGGGTGAAGAAACAGGAAGGTGAAGTCAAGAACGTTCAACCCGATCCCAAGACCAAAGCATTTGTTTCCCATCACAACGTAAGTGATCCTGATTTTACTGAGAAACTGATTACGATTGACAACAAGCTGACCATCATCAAGGATTTTCTTGCTGCCACTTAATCCACTGTTGGGGACATCCACGCAATCTCCATGGAGACGAGGTTTGATGTTTCAAAGATGAGGGTTAAAATTCTCAAACTGGGAGAAAATGCAGTCAAAACATTCAAGGAAGTGCATGACAGGAGTGATGAGGTGACAGTTTCAGCCAATGCCAGCTTTGAACAATTGAAGGAGGCGATTTGCAATACTCTTACTTACTTCTTGCGTCACTAATTGTGGAAGTTTCAAATAATTTTTTTAATGTTTTGCTATTTTGGACTCGATAACTAGTTGCAGGATACTTTTCCTTATTTCTGCTAAAACTCTGCATGCCTATAATGCCTGCTTTAATGTCTATAATGATTGCCTAGGATGTGATTGTCTTGCTTTAGTATCTGTATATCCCCTCTTTGCTGATGTCAAAAGGTGGAGAAAGAAGTATACTGCAGGAGTCAACTAAAGTATGCAACACTTATTGAGGGGGAGTCGACTGAATTATGCAACATTCATTGAGGGGGAGTCGACTGAATTATGCAACACTCATTGAGGGGGAGTCGACTACAGGAACTACTGTTGTTTATATATATACTAGGTTGGGCTGGCCCGTGTCACTACGGGCCCAATATTGTAAAACTTGAAACTATTATTTTTATTTACTTTTGTTTTAATTTAAAACTGCAGTCAATATAAATTACTGTACGTATGGAATCAGGTAAACAACACCATGCTAATTGCAGGGTGTCGATTTACATACATTTCAGATTCTTTAATCCACAACGACATCAGAGACAGTCGGAAAGACCCATGCTATTTATATTTGTTCAACCTTACCTATCTGTTAAAATTAAAGCTTTACTTGCATGCCAACTATTGGTCTTTAAGTACTGGTTTTGCAAACCATTAATTGGTTTCAGTAAGTCTAAAGCCTTCAATCACACAATGGTTCTAGAAACATAGATCTAGTGGATCCATGTAAGTATAAAGAAGCTCTCTTGCATGAAATAACAAAGACCAAGAAGAAAAGATTTTGCTCACTCTTAGAGCTAAGAAGTGCTCACAATCTTGGAGATTTTAAATGGGGGTATGAAGCAAAAAAGAAAGAAAAGAAGAAAACCAATAAGAGAAACCTCAATGCAATCGTGAAAATACATCAGGAAGAGCCTTTTAGAGAAAATTTAACGACTTTTTACATGTTGGTTTATTAGGCTGTCATTTTATTGAGATATAACAAAGGAAAAATAAGGTCCATAATATAACTACGTATCATTGTCATTGTCAAATAAAATAGTGGTTCGATTTTGATACTCGATATATTTAGCGTAATTAATGCATTGAAGCTTAGAAGTTAAAAGTAATGCAGATTTTGACTTTTAACCAGCCAAACTAACCTGATAACTATATCAGTATCCAGTAAGCAGCGGCAAAGATAGATTTAACTGCATTCAGAAAAAGCAGCAAAAAGTGGCTTCCATCGCATCCCAAAAGAGTAGCAAAAGATCTTTAACTGGAGAAAAAACCAACAAATAGTAGTCAGTCAGTGTTTTTTTACACAATATATCAAAAATGTTAATTTTTTTTATAAAAGATAATCTCAGAAGCCAAAAGGTATATCATGCGCAAATTTAAACACCAACTGAGTATTGCATATTTTCCTCATGAAATATTTACTGTCAGATTTTGAGAGAAATGTAGACAATTTGTAACCAAAATGGAGAAACTTTGGACGAAAACCAAGTGAAGGCCGAGAAGCAGCTAACAGAAATGAATGATGACGTAGGAAGAAGTTTAAATACCTTTCAGAATTTTTTCGGGGGAGAAATTTTGTTTCCATCCCATGCTTGTGGTACGAAGTATTGCCTTTGCTTTTGTGTGGTGGTACTCTCGTTCCTCTATACCGATGTGTATAATTTCATGCTTGCTTCTTGTATACGGCTAAAATCGGAGGTCACTATGACGTTCAGAAGGCTCGAAGGTTCGAGTTTTGGCATCGAGGGGCATATCGAAGGCCCTCGACCTCGAGGCAGTACAAATCGAAGATCAACGTGGAAAGACAGGAAATGCCCATGGGGCACGTGGTTAAAGCTGGCAAAATATAAAAAATAGTACAAGCCCGTACCGTGGCATTAAATGGATGTACCAGTCCTATCTCTTTGCATTAATTACATATGTACTATGTTGGGATTTCTCCTCATATATAAAGGGGACCCTTGTCACTTTGTAACACACATGATACTCAATATACAAGACTAAGAACATTCTCTGCTTCCCAATTCAAACATTCCCTATAATTGTCTCATTGATTTATTGTCTTTCATTTTATTGTTCATTAATTGTTCTTCATTCATTGCTCATTATTGATCATAAAGAAGCCATCCAAGGAGCCCTCAACGTTGTAGAATCATATTCGACTTCCCGTTACCGAGTCCCCGAGCTCAACCTCGAGGCCCCTTTAGATCGACCTCGAGATCCTATTTTCTAGCTGCTCGGTTTGCTTAATCTTGTTATCCCTCGCTTCTATTTTGTTTTCTCACCTCTCATTGAGAGATTTTTCCTTACCTAAAGCTATCCGCAACCTGGTCTCACAACGAAGAAGCTCGAACTTGAGTTTGTCAAAAACCTACAGAAGAGAAACATAAGTTCAAAGAATGAAGATTCATAGCTAACAAGCTAGCGAGGCCGATCGGGACTCACCTCAGAACAGATCCGCTGAGCCTCCTCAAAAGTTGAACATGCATCAAATGGTCTGGCCCTATTGGCCCCATTTGAACCGCTCTCAATAGAGGCATGCCCACTCGAAACTTCACTTGGTTCGGGCGGCCCTTCGAGGGCAGAAGCAGATGATGGTGGAGGACTTCCGCTCTTCCTCTCTTGCGGAACCTCCTCTTCGAAATTAGAAGTCTCAAGCCTGGTAGAATCGACAACCTCGGAAGGGCCCCCAGCTCGAGCCGTAGACAAAGAATAAATCCCCCCGGGAGAGCTGGTGTCCGCAAAATGACCAACGTATATAAAGATCTCCTCAGCAACGACATCTCCTTTATGTATCTGAGAGGGCCCTGCCTCATTGAGGATGTTGTCGTCTGCAGAGGATCTTCTTCGCTTATTTTCCTCCCTCGGGCCTTCCCTTACCTCGAAGGGGCACGGTCTTATTTCAGAAAACCCACCAACCCCTGCGGTGGCAGTTAGTACGCATAAAAGGAAACACTATCAAAAGGGGAACCACGCGGCTCATATCATGGTGCTTTGCTTCCCATCTGCCCTTCGACATATCATGCCACTTGCGTTCATCATATGTTGAGAAAGCTGCCAGCCTCCGAGTCCAGCCCGCAAGATCGAGGACCTCCCCTGGCACCTACGGGACCGTTGAAAAAAGAGAAAAAGAAACACTCTTACAAATCGGTGAGAGCAAGAGACACTAAGGTACGACGTGGCACTTACGTTTGAAATTCCATTTTTGGAAATGGCAGGAACTCTGCTGGAATGATATCGACGGTCCTCACTCGAACAAGCCGAGTCATCCATCCTCTGTTTCGGTCCTCAACATTGCTGGAAATGAAAGGCCTGGTGGACGGGCGTCGTAACACAATCAGGCCTTGACAATGCTGAGGCAGGTATAACCTAGTAAGGTGGCTGAGGATAAACTCAAGCTCGGCCTTTTCGGTAAAATACCTCATCATCAGCACTATCCACCAAAAGGACGGATGAATCTGAGCCAGGGTAACTCGGTACCTTTTTCAAAATTCGAGCACAAGTCGGTCGAGGGGGCCTAATGTAAATGGGTACGTATACACGGTCAAGAATCCTTCTACGTAAGTCATGACGTTCGCTTCTCGAGAATGTATCTACAATATCACATTTTCCCCCTAGCTGCATTCTCTCCTCACGGCCTCAAGGTGGTTTTCTTCTATCGATCGAACGAACTTCGAAGCATGCTCTAGATGGCCTAGGGCATCGAAAGGTTTCTCTAATGCAAAGTCTTTCTTCGGAGCAAAGCAGTACGAGGTCAACTCACCGTACGCCGGTGGTGTACCTCCGGCCAGGCTAGGAGCAGAGGAAGAATTTCCCTCTTCTTGGTGAACAGATTCGGGCACGGCAGCCACGAGTACTCAAACAAAGGTAGAAGGGAAGAGATGAAATCAGGTTCGCAAGATGAGAAAAGAAAGAGAGCTTTGAGAGGAAAGTTAGTTTTGCAAAAGTCGCAAGACTTAGAATGAAGAGGAAGCAAGAATATATATATATAGAAAGCGGTGGTTGTTCAACTACTTTGAAATCCATTTAATTTTGGCAAAGTTTTCATAACATTTGGGGAAATGTACCGGTGGGACCACCTCGGTCACTTTGCGGTCATGTCAAATAAATGACACTGTCATACAGCGCCTCGAGGGATCGAACGCCCCTGCCGGCCTAACCTCGAGAAGGTATCCTATATCGAGGAGGCTTGTTATTGAAAATACGAGTTCCGAAAGGCTAGGAGTCAAAGATTGAAAGTCAACTTTTGCGCAAGCATTGCAGAACAAAGTTTGTAGGTATGTAGCAAATGAGGTATTTAATTTCAAAAAATGCATTTACAAAGATGTTTCTACAAGAGTTTCCCCAAAGGGTCCCACAAACAGAAAAAGAAAAAAGCAAAATATCAGAATCTACTCTCCGTCGTCACTACTATCCGAGCCGCTTTCAGAGCCCTCGTCCGACGTAGTCGGCATTTTCGATTCTTCTTCCAGGGCCCTGGCTTCTTCGATCTCACCAGAGAGATCGACTCCCTCAGCTCTCACTTCCTTGAGGGCCTGCCTCCTGGCTTGAATGCGGGCATAAGCAACTTCCGGAGCCAGCTTTAGCTCGGCCTTCTCAGATATCTATCTGGCCTGGTCATTCGCAGCAGCAAAATCTCTCTTGTAGGAGGAGACATATTCATAAGCCTCAAACTTAGCCACAATAGTGCAACAGCCTCCTCCTGAGCACCTCGGAGAAGGTCTTGAACCGAGGATGGCTTCCCCCGAAGCACCTCCCTATCCGAAGCTGCGACATCATTCAGCCGAGCCAACTCTAGGATTTCGGCATCCTTGGCTGCAACCTCCTCTCGAAGCCACTCCACCAGGGCGTCCTTCTGCTTAATCTGAAAAGCAGAAAATAAGTCAATCAGCACATGGCATTTAAAATAAAAGTATGGGTACCGGCATACCTGCTCGGTGAAGTCGGCCCTCTCCCGAAGTGCTCTCTCCGTGCTTGCCCGGAAGTTGGTCAGTTCCTCCTCCTTTCGAGAATATAAAGCCCCCAGCTCGACCGACTCCGACATGAGCTTCTCAAGCTCCTCTCCGCGATGAGTCAAATCATCTTGCATCTTGGAGAAGGCTTGGTCACACAGCTTCTTGACCTGCAACACAGGAAAAGGGGAAATTAGAAAGCATGAATAGAAGATCAAAAAATAGCAGATTACTTCACCTGATTTTGGAGCCTCTCGGCTTCCTCTAGAGCAACTGGGGCATCAACATCGGTCTCCTTGTCTACCCCCACGAAATAGTCTCTAAATGTATCATCCTCTCCACGAGAGGTCTCTAGATCGGGAACACCCCTAACTTGAGCATCCCGTATGTCCCCCGGATAAAACGACGGGCCCGGGTGAAATCCCCTGGCGGAATCGGCCTCTATCGAGGTTTCTTCCCGATCTCGGAAAGCACCAGCAGCAAGCCCTCCGAGCTCCTCAACACGGACTGTGCCATGTTCGATGAGAGTCTCGGGGACTGTGCCCTAACCCTCTTCGAGGGTCTCCTCTATGCACGGTGGGTCCGCATCGGTCGCCTCTAGCTCAGCGGGCGAACACCCAGCAACTCCCAAAGCATCAGCGCTTCGTTTTGCCATTTGTACCAAAGGGCAGGCATCGTCACTTTCTTCCTCGGCCCGCAGGCTCTCAGCGACCGTCGAGGACAAGACCGTGGCATCAGCTTTGGGCTTTCAAGCCTTTGTCCTTTTTGATTGCGGAGACCCGTCGAGGCCTCCTTCTTCCTTTTCTTATCCTTGGCGGTCTTCGGGGCCTCTTTCTCACCAGGTGGAGGCGGTCTCATCAACACGCCTTCACTGAGGCCTGCACAAAGATGTTATATTAGAAAACATCATCATCACAAGTTCTTATAAAGAAGGAGAAAACAAAAAGCAACAAGAACATACCGTGGTTCTTTGCCTGCCACCTTGTCTTAGCCAGCTCACGCCATATGCATTTGTTATATGAGAAGGCGGAGTCCAAAAGCCTGATCCACCCCAGAAGGTCCTGGACCACGCCGGGGAACCAGACAGTGGCTACACAGTCGAAAGAAAGGATATTCAGAACCGGTAGAAAGAAAAAAGAGGTGGTGAAGCATAATCAACATGGGGATACTTACGTTTCATATTCCACTCCTCCCAGAACGGCAGTCTATCGGTGGGGATGACGTCTGAAGTTCTGACTCTGACGAATCAGCTCATCCATCCCTGATCTTTATCCTCATCGATGCAGGCGAGGAACGCTTTGGAGGATCGGCGGTGCAGTTTCATTAGGCCCTCACAGAAGAGACGAGGATGTACAATCTGATCAGATGGTCGAGGGTAAAAGTCATTACCTCGACCATTTTGGCAATATGTCGAAACATGTATACGATCTTCCAAAAAGAAGGATAGATCTGACCGAGTGTCACTCGGTACTGACGGCAAAAATCAAAAATCACCGAGTCAATCGATGGGGAAGAAGACTCGACGGGACCTAAGTTGAAGTGGTATGCATATACGTGGAGGAATAAATCCTTGTGCGCGACTATGCTTTCATCAGCCATAGGAATCTCTACTCGGGCCGCCTTCCCCTAGCGGCAGTCAAATTTCACCCTCTCTATATCCGATACTTCACTTATGTATCGGGACATGGGCTCGCATCGGCCCGGTGTAGAAGGGGGTTTTTCTATTGTGAAGTCAGAAATGGTGTCGAAGGGGCCAGGGATGCATTGTTCGATGGTAGGGGGAATTTTTTGGCTTGCCCTTGGACGGGCGTGATGAAGAAGCGGCCCTTTTTGTAGAATCGTTTTGGAAGTTTTG
Organism: Nicotiana knightiana; assembly: GCA_005239525.1. Lineage (NCBI taxonomy): Eukaryota > Viridiplantae > Streptophyta > Magnoliopsida > Solanales > Solanaceae > Nicotiana > Nicotiana knightiana. Next base: position 110,645 of record ML415103.1, read on the forward strand.
GCCATGATAAAAATCGAGGTTTGAAGTGAGATGACAGAAAAATTTGCACAACCAGAAGATAAAAATGGAAAACATTTCGTTAAATCTGAGGATTTGGAAAAGATGAAGAAGATGCAAAACTATGAAAAGGCAAGAGATTGTAGTATTTATAGAGGCCCTTTGGGCATGCTTGAAGCGGATGGGTCGAAATCGTGACGATTCATGGGCTTCTCGAGAATTGTGTTAATAGCGACCCATGTGCAGCTTTTTATGTCGTGTCATTTAATGCTCTGAAGGGACTAACGTCATAATAGGAGCGTCGAAAAGGCAAAAGTCAAGACCGTTTCTTATCTCTTCATTCTATGAAACGCGAGGACTATCTGTATACGGCTAAAATCGGAGAGCCCGATTTTACGGTCACTACCACGCTCAGAAGGCTCGAAGGTTTGAGTTTTGGCATCTAGGGAGAATATTGAAGGCCCTCGACCTCGAGTTAGTGCAAATTGAATATCAATGTGGAAAGGCTGGAAATGCCCATAGGGCACGTGGTTAAAGCTGGCAAAATATAAAAATAGTACAAGCTCGTACCATGGTATTAAATGGTTGTACCAGCCATATCTCTTTGAATTAATTACATATGTACTATGTTTGGGTTCTCCCTCATATATCAGGGTGACCCTTGTCACTTTGTAACACACATGATACTCAATATACAAGACTAAGAACATTCCCTGCTTCCCAATTCAAACATTCCCTATAATTGTCTCATTAATTTATTGTCTTTCATTTTATTGTTCATTCATTGTTCTTCATTCATTGATCATTATTGGTCATAAAGAGGCCACCCCAGGAGCCCTCAACATTGTCAAATCATATTCAACTTCCCGTTATCGAGTCCCCGAGCTCAACCTCGAGACCTCTTCAGATCGACCTCGAGATCCTATTTTCTCGCTGCTCGGTTTGCTTAATCTTTTTATCCCTCGCTTCTATTTCATTTTCTCACCTCTCATTTAGCATCTATTTCCTAGACAACTGGTATTAAAATAGATCACGTATTTTTAAAACCACTAAATCAAATATAATTATAATTACCATTTTCAAGGTAAATACTTCTCTCTGCAGCGTCCATCGTGGTGGATGGCATATGTGGGTTGATCACATTGTCTTTTTCTGTAAAAGACAAAACGAATAACTTTTCTGCACTGCATCCTGATTTTTTATAAATATCTTGTTCATTTGAATTTTGTGTATCTTGCCATTCAGTCGTTTTGGACGTTCACAAGGGACAAAATTTGCTTCTAGAAGGATAAGATTCATTATTCATGGATCAAAAGAGAGTCATCTAGCAGTAGATACTTTTTTGTGGCCTTTTAAAGTTTAACAGCAATATGTACCTTGACATAGCAGATATTATAAATATTTTCCATTGTGAGTAACATTTGTTCTGCAGGCTCGTCTGAAATCACTATTGTCGCAGAACCGTTGTTGTCTATCGCAGTGACTTCAAATTGGAATCTTTTATAAAATAAAGTAATGCTAATGTATACGGTGAAATCGGGGAAGGCCAATTTTTCAGGTTTCTTTAGCACTCCGAGCCTCGACATAGGATGTATCGGAGCAGAGTCCAAATTTCAACCCCGAGGTGCACCCCTCGAGGAAGTATTTCGAGGAGTCGATATACCTCGAGGCAGGGCAAACATCGAAGATTGTTATGGGAAAGCGGGAAGTTCCAGAAGGCACGTGGTTAAAACTGACCAAGTCCGTAAAAATAGTACATGCCCGTACCGTGGCATTAAGTGATTGTGCCATCCGTCTCCCTTTTGTAATAATTACACGTGTACCATGTACCATGTTGGGATTTTCTCTCATATATAAAGGGGACCCTTGTCACTTTGTAACACACATGATACTCAATATACAAGACTAAGAACATTCTCTTCTTCCCAATTCAAACATTCTCCATAATTGTCTCATTGATTTATTGTCTTTTATTTTATTGTTCATTAATTGTTCTTCATTCATTGCTCATTATTGATCTTAAAGAGGCCATCCCAGGAGCCCTCAACGTTGTAGAATCATATTCGACTGCCTGTTATCGAGTCCTCGAGCTCAACCTCGAGACCCCTTCAGATCGACCTCGAGATCCTATTTTCTCGCTGCTCGGTTTGCTTAATCTTGTTATCCCTCGCTTCTATTTCATTTTCTCACCTCTTATTTAGCCTCTATTGCCTAGACAACTGGTATTAAAATAGATCAAGTATTTTTAGAATCATAAAATTAAATATAATTGTAATTACCATTTTCAAGGTAAACACTTCTCTCTGCAGTGTCCATCGTGGTGGATGGCATCTATGGGTTGATCACATTGTCTTTGTCTGTAAAAGACAAAACAAATAACTTTTCTGCACCGCATCCTGATTTTTTATAAATATCTTGTTCATTTGAATGTTGAATATCTTTCCATTCAGTTGTTTTGGACGTTCACAAGGGATAAGATTTGCTTCTAGAAGGATAAGATTCATTATTCATGGATCAAAATAGATTCATCTAGTAGTAGGTACTTGTTTGTGACTTTTTAAACTTTAACAGCAATATGTACCTCGACATAGCAGATGTCATAAATATTTTTTGTTGTGAGTAACATTTTTGCTGCAGGCTCGTCTGAAATCACTGTTGTCGCAGAACCGTTGTTGTCTATCGTAGTGACTTCAAATTGGCATCTTTTATAAAATAGAGTAATGCTAATGTATACGGTGAAACCGAGGAAGGCCAATTAATCAGGTTTCTTTAGCACTCCGAGCCTCGACATCGGATCTATCGGAGCAGAGTCCAAATTTCAACCCTGAGGTGCACCCCTCGAAGAAGTATTCTGAGGAGTCGATATACCTCGGGGCAGGGCAAACATAGAAGATTGTTATAGGAAAGCGGGAAGTTCCAGAAGGCACGTGGTTAAAGCTGACCGAGTCTGTAAAAATAGTACATGCCCGTACCGTGGCATTAAGTGATTGTGCCATCCGTCTCCCTTTTGTAACAATTACACGTGTACCATGTACCATGTTGGGATTCTCCCTCATATATAAAGGGGACCCTTATCACTTTGTAACACACATGATACTCAATATACAAGACTAAGAACATTCTCTCATTCCCAATTCAAACATTCTCCATAATTGTCTCATTGATTTATTGTCTTTCATTTTATTGTTCATTAATTGCTCTTCATTAATTGCTCATTATTGATCATAAAGAGGCCACCCCAGGAGCCTTCGACGTTGTCGAATCAAATTCGACTGCCCGTTATCGAGTCCCTGAGCTCAACCTCTACGCCCCTTCAGATCGACCTCGAGATCCCTCACTTTTATTTCGTTTTCTCACCTCTCATTTAGCATCTATTGCCTAAGCAACTGGTATTAAAATAGATCACGTATTTTTAGAATAATAAAATTAAATATAATTGTAATTACCATTTTCAGGTAAACAGTTTGGCGCCCACCGTGGGGCTAAAAATAATAGTGATTCTTTTAGTGCTGGTTTCCTAAAAACACAAGTCATTCTTTACACTTTTTCTTGTCCAAGAATCTTCAATTTCAGGTCAAAAAATCTATAACTCAGTAATGCACATGAAAACGACGGTACTGAGGGTCACAGAGAAAACGGTGCGGTTGCTTCAGGTACCAGCATGCCATCATAAAAACCTGAAGGGGCACCAATACAGATCCCTATTGATAAAAGTTCGCGCAACGCTCTGCGTGTCACCATAAGCTCCTGTATAGACGGAAACACATGCGGAGAAGGTCGGTACGGAGCTCGGAGAATTCCCGCTCGAAAAGAAGCGGTGCAATTGATCAACAAAAAGCATTTTCAAGGATTTCTCGACAATCGAGTCAAGAACCACTTCCGAGAAGGAGGATGAAGCGGGGAGAATGGGCTGGGAGAACCCCAGCACGTCGTTCACATGATTATTAGAGAGACCGATGTCCCGCAAGAGCCTATGTTCAAACGGGCCAAAGTGCCCATTATCACCAAAGAACAGACTCAAAGTTAAATGCCCGAAGGATTTGTTGTGTTCAGAGAAGAAGATATCGAAGCCCTATCCCAGCCACATAGTGATGCGCTGGTAATTTATTTTCTCTAAAATAACATTCAAGCTAAACGTGTGCTTGTGGATCCATGTAGTTCGGCCAATATAATCAAGTTGAAAGTAGTGGAGCAGCTCGAGCTGCTCGACCGAATCATGCCCGAATCTCGATCCCTCAGTGGATTTAACATTACGATCGAAACGACGAAGGGGGAAATCACCCTCCCATTCAGTGTGTCTAGTACGGTTCGGGATACCAAGTTTCATGTCATCGAGGGTAATACGAGATACAACACCCTGCTGGGAAGGCCGTGGATTCACCGCATGAGGGCGGTACCGTCAACTCTCCACCACATGTTAAAATTCCCAACTGAAGATGGCGTGAAAATAGTGTACGGGGAGCAACACGCAACAAAGGAAATGTTCGTCGTGCACGACATGACACCGGCTCCCATATACTCCACCTCGGAGGGGTCAAGAAATGAGCAGGCCCCCAAGGATGATGAAGAAGACTTCATCACTCCTCGAACCTTCGTCGCCCCTGAAGAGTCGGACGCAACCAAATAAACGGTCGAAGACCTGGAGCAAGTTGTCCTGATGGAACATCTTCCAGATCGAAAGGTATACCTGGGAACGGGACTAACCTCCAAACTCAGGAAAAAACTCATTCAATTTCTTGTTAACAACGTCGATTGCTTTGCTTGGTCCCACTTAGACATGACAGGGATCCCACCGGAAATAACCACCCATCGGCTAAGCGTCGACCCTATGTTCAAACCGGTGAAGCAGAAAAGGAGGCCTCAGTCCGAGATAAAGCATGTGTTTGTCAAAGATGGGGTAACAAAACTCCTCAAAATAGGGTCCATCAGGAAAGTAAAATATCCCGAATGGCTAGCCAATGTAGTAGTGGTTCCCAAAAAGAGGAACAAGTTGAGAATGTGCATAGACTATAAAGACTTAAATAAAGCATGCCCTAAAGATTCATTCCCATTGCCCAACATCGATCGCTTGATTGATGCCATGGCTGGCCACGAGATCCTCACTTTTCTCGAGCCTACTCCGGGTATAATCAAATTCAAATGAACCCCAAGGATAGGGAGAAAACTTCGTTCACTACGAAGTATGGCACGTACTGCTACAATGTAATGCCCTTCGGACTAAAAAATACGGCTTAATTAATAAGATGTTCGAACATCAAATCGGCAAATCCATGGAAGCTTACATTGATGACATGGTAGTTAAGTCCCTGCGCACAGAGGACCATTTGACTCATTTTCACGAAACTTTTGACATCCTTAGGAGCTACAACATGAAGCTGAACCCCGAGAAGTGCGCCTTCGGCGTAGGTTCGAGAAAGTTTTTAGGTTCATGGTATCAAATATGGGGATTGAAATCAACCCCGACAAAATCAAGGCCATTGAAGAAATCACGGTGGTAAACAATGTGAAGGTCGTACAGCGGCTAATCGAGCGAATAACGACGTTAGGACAATTCATTTTGAGATCATCAGATAGGAGCCATCACTTCTTCTCCCTACATAAAAAGAAAAACAACTTTGAATGGACCCTGGAGTGCCAACACGTCTTGGAAGGTTTAAGGCGGTATCTCTCCAGCCCACCTTTGCTCCACATTCCAAAGGAGGACAAAATTCTATATATGTATTTGGCAGTGTTCGAGGTTGCGGTAAGTGTCGTATTGGTTCGAGACGAGGAAGGTACGCAACTCCCTGTCTACTATGTGAGTCGAACCCTGGGAGACGCTGAAACCAGGTACCCACACTTAGAAAATTTTGCTCATGCATTGATAAGTGCATCTCAGAAGCTGAAGCCTTATTTTCAATGTCACCATATACGTGTTTTAACGACATATCCTCTTCGGAATATATTGCATAAACCCGAATTATCGGGCCGATTGGCCAAATGGGCTATCGAGCTCGGGGGTATGATATCGAATATCAGCCTTGAACGGCTATCAAGTCCCAAATTTTGGCAGACTTCGTGGATGACTTTACACCCGCCCTCGTGCCCCAGGTAGAAAAAGAACTTTTACTAAAAAGGGCACAACATCGGGGTTATAGACCCTATTCATCGATAGTGCCTCAAACGTAAAGGGGCCCGGGCTCGGCGCAGTTCTGAAACCACCTACGAGTCGCTTGATTAGACAATCTATAAAAACTGCAAAGTTGACTAACAACAAAGCTGAGTATGAGGCTATGGTTGCAGGTCTCGAATTAGCCAAAAGCTTAGGAGCAGAAATCATCGAAGCAAAATGTGATTCCCTTCTGATAGTAAACCATGCAAATGGAAGTTTTGAGGTTCGCGAGGACATGATGCAACGATACCTAGACAAACTTCAAGTCACTTTGCATCTCTTCAAATAATGGACCCTGGTCCACATACCTCGAGAGAAGAACAACGAGGCAGATGCACTTGCAAACCTGGGATCGTCCGTCGAGGAAGACGACATTCTCCCTGGTGCTGTTGTTCAGCTATTCAAATCAGTTATTAAAGAACGCCATGCTGAAATCAACTCCACCAGCCTGACATGGGATTGGAGAAGTAAGTACATCCATTATTTTGGAAGCGGGAAGCTACCCCCAGACCCAAAAGAGTCAAGGGCCCTTCGGACCAAGGCAACCCGATTTTCACTCGACGAAAATGGAACTCTATACAGAAGAACCTTCGACGGACCCTGGGAAGTATCCTTAGGGCCGGGAGACACCAACTATGTACTCCGAGAAATCCATGAGGGCACCTGCGGAAATCACTCCGGTGCCGATTCCTTAATTCAAAAGGTGATCAGGGTAGGTTACTATTGGGACAGTATGGAGAAAGACACCAAAGAATTCGTCTGAAAATGCAACAAGTGTCAAAGATTTGCACCAATGATCCACCAACCCGGCGAACAGCTGCATTCAGTCTTGTCACCATGGCCTTTCATCAAATGGGCAATGGATATCGTCGGCCCCCTACCAACGGCACCAGGTAAGGCCAAATTTATTCTATTTATGACTGACTATTTCTCAAAATGGGTGGAAGCACAGGCCTATGAGAAGGTAAGAGAAAAAGAAGTCATCAACTTCATCTGGGATCACATTATATGCCGATTTGGGATCCCCTCCGAAATAACTTGTGACAATGGGAGGCAGTTCGTCAGAGGCAAAGTAACAAAGTTTTTTGAAGATCACAAAATCAAAAGAATCTTATCAACTCCCTACCACCCGCGTGCAAATGGTCAGGCCGAGTCCAAGAACAAAACCATTATTCAAAACTTAAAAAAGAAGTTAGAAAATGCAAAAGGGAGATGGAGGAAGATACTGCCCGAGGTACTGTGGGCATATCAGACAACCTCTAAATCTAGCATAGGAGAGACGCCTTTCTCTCTTGTATACGGGTCTGAGTCCTTGATACCGGTCGAGGTGGGAGAACCTAGTGTCAGATTCCGAAATGCCACCAAGGACTCAAACAATAAGGCTATGACCACGGCCCTCGAGCTATTAGACGAGAAGCGAGAAGCTTCGCTGGTGCGGATGGCTGCCCAAAAATAGAGAATCGAAAGATACTATAACATGAGGACAAACCTCCGATATTTCGGAGTTGGGGACTTAGTCCTAAGAAAAATCACCCCGAGCACTTGAAACCCTAATGAAGGGAATCTAGGCCCGGGTTAGGAAGCACCATACTGCGTTCTCGGAATAATTGGCAAAGGGTCCTACAAACTCGGCACCATGGAAGGCGAGCAACTTCCAAACAATTGGAACATATCAATGCTCAAGCGATATTATTTCTAAGGTATAACCTCCTCCCTTTTTCATTTTTGATCTTCACAATAATTCCTTGCAGGTTCCCAATGAAAGACACCTCGAAGGCCTTGGGTTTTAAAGCATGCGTTGTGCTCTTTTTCCCTCGCATCGGAATTTTATCCCACATGGGTTTTACCGACGAGGTTTTTAACGAGGCAACGCCTATATGCTACCTAAGGAGAACTCACCAAGTATTCAAGGATCCTCTTCGATCAACCTCAAATACTAGGGGGCATCCCCCAGGAGATCATTGAAATATGCCAAAGAGGGTCTTGACAGGAGAATGATGTACTGGACCAAACGGTCGAACAAACCGTGTCCACATAGAACAATTGAACCCTCAATGGTAAAAACATGTATACTTGTACTAAGTAATCGGAGAAGAATCTTTCATCATCAAAACACTTCGCGTGTCAGAAAAGTCTACTATTTTTACAAGAAGCGGCCCCAGGGCCCAAAATTCACTGACCACTCAGGGACTGTCCACGATAGTCACCCCATCGAGTCACCAGCAACTCGAAGCTGTAAGACCTCAAGGCCGGTAACCTCGAGCTCATATGCCTTTCATAAGGCACCAATATGAGCCATCCACGAGGCGACATGGAAGCCATAAGACCTCAGGGCCGGCAACTCCAAAGTTATTAGCCCTCCATGAGGCATAAACTCGACTCATAGGCTGTTCATGATAGTCACTTCATCGAGTTACCAAAAACCTCAAAAACATAAGCCCTCCATGAGGCAACATCGACTCTGACTCGGGGACTATCCACGATAGTCACCCCATTGAGTTACCATCAACTCGAAGCAGTAAGACCTCAGGGCCGGCAACCTCGAGCTCGTAAGCCTTCCATAAGGCACCAATATGAGACCTCCATGAGGCAACATCGAAGACATAAGACCTCAAGGCCGGAAACTCCAAAGTTATCAGCCCTCTATGTGGCATAACCTCTACTCAGGGGCTGTCCACGACAATCACTTCATCGAGTTACCAAAAACATCAACTCTGGCTCAGGCACTATTCTCAACAGTCGACTCATAGCCATAAGGCCTCAGGGCTGGCAACTTAAAACTCATACACCCTCCATGAGGAAACATCAAAACTATAAGACCTCAAGCAAGGCATGTATTGACTCATAAGACCTTAAAAAGGCATAATCCCGATATCAAAGTCAAGGTTATATATCGAACTTGTAAGACCCCTAAAAAGGTATACCCTCGATATAGACGCCATGGCTATCTCACTCAGGGACTAAAAGGATACAGCCAAATACAGATGACCACCGTAATAAGGCTCCCGCCAAACTAAAAGTGACTCGGAGACGTATGACTATCGCCATAATATCACAGCCCTCCAATTACTTTGAAAAAACTTCGAAAAGAACCGATTAAAGGTCGTACCGACCTAAAGCGTAAGAGCCCAAGTTGCCAGCTACACTAACAGTCGTACCGACCTAAAACGTAAGAGCCCAAGTCGCCATATATACTAGAGGTCGTACCGACCCAAAGCATAAGAGCCCAAGCCGCCAGCTACAGGTCATACCGACCCAAAATGCCTCAGGGCCGATTTAAAAACCTAAGGGTTGATAAGCTCGAGTCAAATCTGACTCGGAGACTGAGCCCGAAATGATTAAACAGAAAGCGCCCAAGGGAGAACGCGTAAGAGCCTAAGTCACCAACTAAAAGTCATACCGACCCAAGACGTAAAAGCCCAAGCCGCCAGCTACAGGTCATACCGACCCGAAATGCCTCAAGGCCGATAAGCTCGAGTCGAATCCGACTCGGAGATTGAGCCCAAAATGATAAAACAGAAAGCGCCTAACGGCCATCACGTAAGAGCCTAAGTCGCCAGCCACATTAAAAGTTGTACCAACCTAATGCGTAAGAACCCAAATGCCAGCCTAAAAGGCGTCAGGGCCAATTTGTAGCCCCAAGGGTTTCATTTCTAAATCCCATTCATCGAACTAATCATCAAAAGCCATCGAAGCCTATTTCAAGAAACTAGAAAAGAAACAAGGAATAACAACAGGCATTTTATATATGATGAAAGTTCATGAAGCATATTTAGAAAGCTTAAAGTCGAAGCCCTTATACAGAAAAGAAGAATACACAAAAATCTACCGCTGGGGCGCGCTTTCAACGGCTCCCTCGGAGGTTATGCTCCCAGCGGCTTGGCCCTCGGCCCCCAGATCTTCAACAGCCTCTGCCCCCTCGGGGATTTCACCCTCATCTCCATCATCTTCCGAGCCACTACTCGAATCATCTTCAAAATCAAGCAGGGCCTCCGATTCCTTTTCCAGGGTCTCCACGCTCTCTATCTCAGTGGATAAATCGAGGCCCCCTGCATGTATATCCTCGAGAGCCTGTCGCTGAGACTTTAATCGGGCATGCTCTAGAGCTCGGGCAAGCATAAGCTCGTCCTCCTCGGCTAATTTTCTGGCCTGGGCATTTGTAGCAGCAGCATCAACCTTATACGAATCTATGCGTGCATCGGCTTCATCCTTAATCAAAGACAACGCGGTCACCGATTCAGCATAGAGGCCTTTATATTTGCTACTTTAAGCCCTCGCCCCCCGAAGGCAATCCTCAAGTGAGGTTAACTTCCTTTGGAGGGCCTCTCTCACAGAAGTTTTCTCATTCACGCACTGCTTAAACCCGAGGATCTCAGCATCCCTGACTTTGAATCCTTCCCGCATCAGGGCATCTTTCTCCTTAAGCTACAAAGATCAGCCCGATAAGTGTCAAGTACTGATAGCAGGCAAGAGCAAAAAATGAAACATACAGAAAGCTAAGTTACCTGCTCATCAAGATCACTCCGTTTCTGAGATACCATTTCTTAGCGGCTCAGAGGACCAGCTCTTCTTCCTCCTTTCGAGTAAGAAGAACCCTGAGCTTGACAACCTCCAATAGAAATCTCCTGCGCTCCCCTTCATAATGGGTCAGCTCAGATTGGAACTTGCCTGTGGTCCGGTTATAAAGCACTTTCGCCTGAAAGCATGAAGGAAGGAGGGTCAATGAAATTCTAATCAAGGGTCGAAACAATCAATGAAGAAATTACCTGTTTGCAAATCCTTTCACCCTCCTCGAAAATAAACATGGTGTTAAGATCGGGATTTTTCTCGGCCATAGTGAAGAGCCCCTCGACTATGTCCTTCCCTCTGAGTGGCGCCTCCGCATCAAAAGATTCTATGTTACGGGCATTTTGTGTCTCCCTCAGAGAAAATGTTGAAACCGGCGGAGAATCTCCTACACCAATGACCCTGTATAGATCAATCGGGGCCTTCGACTCGCATCCGAGCTCCCACAACTCATCCGCCGAATGTCCTTCAGCCCAAGAAACATCTCGGATAGCAGTCGACTCAGGAACATCTTCTGACCTACCCTAAAAAACCCCTTCGGCCCCAGGTAGGATGACATCGTCAACTTCTGATTTAGAAGTCCTCAGATCTTCGAGGATCAAATCAGCATAGGAAGAAGCAGTTACATTTCCACCTCCCACGGGCGATGTCGGGAAATCATTTTTCTCGTTTGAAGCCGCAGAATCAGGCTTGGACTTTTGCACTGTAGCCTTGATGGTCCCAAAGCCTCAGTCGATGGTTCCCTTTTTATCTTTCTATCCTCATTCAGTTTTGGGATATCTGCTTCCTGGGGAGATGCTTCCCTCATCAAAGAGGCCTCCCCTAGGCCTTCATGAACACAGAACATAAAAGGTCAAAGTATATTCAAAAGATATCCTCTTTAAAAAGGAACTCAGGTATCGCAAAAAAGAGAGCCCCACCATGATCTTTAGCTTCCCATCGGCCCCTGGCCAGATAGCACCATACGTGCTCAGCATACAGGGCGATCGAACCAAGCCGGCGAACCCAGCTCGGGAGATCCTTAACCGCATCGGGATACCACGTAACAGCTACATCATTGAAGGGAGTCAGTTCAAGGGAAAATTGACACGAAGGAAGATTAAAAGTATTAACTTACGATTCATATTCCATTCCTCAGGGAACGACATCCGTTCGAATGAAATCAAAACTGAGGTACTAATCCAAACAAAGCGGCTCGGCCAACCTCTGTCCTTGTCTTCTTCGATACAAGCAAAGAAAGCCTTCGAGGCCCGGCGATGAAGTTTGATCAGAAAGCCCCGGTAAAGGCGGGGACTATACATTCTAATCAGATACTCAAGGGTGAAAGGCATCCCCTCGACGGTATTGGAGAAATGCCTGATCATGTAAATAATGCGCCAGAATGTTTGATCGATCTAGCTGAGCGTCACTTGATATCGCTTGCAGAAATTGAGAACCACGGGGTCTATTAACGGTGAAGACGTCCCTACCGGGCCTAGAGTAAATGGATAGGTATATACACTGAGGAAGCCATTTTTATGGAAGGTTATGTCTTCCTCCCAAGAAGGAATCTCCACTTGAACCGCATCTCTCCAGCGGCAGCCAGCCTTCACCTCCTCGCCGTTTGTTATCATGCTAATATATCGGGATATGGGTTCACATCGCCCCAGCTTTGATGAAGGTTTGTCAACCTTTAAATCGGAGGATGTCTCGCAGGAACCAGGGATGCACTACTCTAGATTTAGGGGTATCATTACCTTACCCTTTGAAAAACATAAAGACGAGGAGGCTTTGTCATCTCGTGAAATAATTGTGGAGGCCTCCGTCATTTCTGATAAAAGATTTAAAAGGGAACAAGAAAGAACTGATCAAAAAAGGGATACAGAAAGGAAGCAATGAGGGCTCTCTTTGAAAGGTTGAAAGAAGTAATGAAGAATGATGGACAAGAGGAGGAGTATTTATAGGGGCCAACCACGCACGTTGGTGAAAGCCAAAGAGCAGCCAACTGCCGTAATAAATTCGAATCTTTTTCAAGAACTATGTGAATGTGAATGTGAAACATCTCTCCTATCACATCGGCCGCCAACGTGGCATGTCTAACAAAATAATAAAGGTGTTGAAATGTTGGTGAATTCAAATTGTTTCTTGCCTTTTCATTCCAACAAACGCGGGGACTATCTGTATGCGGTGAAACCGAGGAAGGCCGATTTTTAGGTTTCTTCAGCACTCCGAGCCTCGGCCTCGGATGTATCGCAGCAGAGTCCGAATTTCAACCCTAAGGTGCACCCCTCGAGGAAGTGTTCCAAGGATTAGATATACCTCGGGGCAGGGAAAACATCGAAGATTGTTATGGGAAAGCGGGAAGTTCCAGAAGGCACGTGGTTAAAGCTAACCAAGTTTGCAAAAAAAGTACAAGCCCCTCCGTGGCATTAAGTGGTTGTGCCAGCCGTCTCCCTTTTGTAATAATTACACATGTACCATGTACCATATTGGGATTCCCCCTCATATATAAAGGGGACCCTTGTCACTTTGTAACACACGTGATACTCAATATACAAGACTAAGAACATTCTCTGCTTCCCAATTCAAACATTCTCCATAATTGTCTCATTGATTTATTGCCTTTCATTTTATTGTTCATTAATTGTTCTTCATTCGTTGCTCATTATTGATGACAAAGAGGCCACCCCAGGAGCCTTCGATGTTGTCGAATCATATTCGACTGCCCATTATCGAGTCCCCGAGCTCAACTTCGAGGCCCCTTTAGATCGATCTCGAGATCCTATTTTCTCGCTGCTCGGTTTGCTTAATCTTGTTATCTCTCTCTTCTATTTCGCTTTCTCACCTCTCATTTAACATCTATTGCCTAAACAACTGGTATTAAAATAGATCACATATTTTTAGAACCACAAAATCAAATATAATTGTAGTTACCATTTTTCAGGTAAACAACTAAGTTAGATGGGTAAAAAATAGATAATATTAAACTTTATGCATAATCTTGTAGCGTTTATACCCGAATACTATAAGCTGGGTGGATCGACGATAGTTAGTGCGGTAAAATTATCTCCATGAAGTAATTCTTGTAAAGAGCTCTTGCAGTCTGAACCAGTTATGAAACAGAAAAGTTGGTTCTCATTTGGTAGTGCGAGTCCAGCTTTTATGTGAAATATATAACCTTATAAATTTAGGAATGTAGATCTGCATTTTTTTATAATTACAAAAGCAATTACAAATTCAAAAGAATACATGTAAATTTTTATTGTTCATGATTTATATTTGTTGTTAATCCTGTCGCGTAATGATAGAAAGTATAAGTATATTACTTTTATAGTAGTAATTTCATATATGTATTTATAATTGCACACCATCAAGAAGTGATAGTCTAATTGTCTAACCTATTTCAGGTAGAAGAATTGAGTCTCTCATGACAGGAGGACTCAACTTGCTTAAGACATTAGTCGCCTCCGAGTAATGCATTAGCAGAGTTGGTAAAAACTGAGTTGGCAACGAGATGTTGTCTGCTCGATTCAGCTTTGTTTGCTCGTACTCGCGCTATGAAGGCCTTTTTTATTAGCGTGCATCATATATAATTCACACTGCCTAGTCTTTCTGACAGCATGTGCTTTTTCAAAGTTTTGATTATTTTATGATTTTATTTCGATATTATATCATAAAATTAAAGAATACAAATAAAAAATATAATATCTACACATAGTCATCAAAGTCAGAAAATATTAATTAAGGAGTAGAAGAGTAGTACTTATCAAGCCCTGAAATGCTTCATAAATGCAAGGATAGACAAATCCACAGTGGAATGAAGAAAATTCATTAATAATGAAAATAAAAAACAATAAAACAACAATGTATTAAGAAAGATGAAAATTTACACCAATATGAGCGCTTGTGGCACATGCGACAACTAAATAACTAACAGCTTGATCATTGTTATCTCAAGCTTGTTGAAAAAGATAAAGCACTTTGATAGTTTATATGAGTCCACCAAACTGTATAGAGACCTGGTCCTATATCAGTTCCCTCAGTGTTAACTACTAGAAACAGTATGTAAATGAGACACATAATTTTTACGTGGAAAAATCCCAACTCAAGGGGACAAAAACCACGACCTACGCTGGTAGGTTTTCAACTTCACTAACTTGTAACTAAACTATTACAAGCCACTTTGTAATGACTCTATTACAAAGATTTCAATCACACTAACTTGTAATACACTTGTCACAAGCCACTTTATCACTCACTAGTTACAAAGACTTTAACCTATGACTAACTCTAGTCACAACACAAACTCAGATGGTTTATGATTTGGGTTTCCTAAAACAAGGATTCTATGAAAGCAAGATCGGAGTTACAATAAGGAACAAAATACAAGATTACAACTCAACTAAGGACACAAATAGACTCGTAGTGGAACTGGTCCGTAGTGGAGTTGTCTTCTTGTTATTGACACACTTGAGACTTCAATGCAAGTTCAGATCTTTAATGCTTGAGAGAATATTAGTAAATGCTCAAGTGAATGTCTTGTTTTCCTTACACCATGCTATTATACTTGCAAGACATCCCAAGGATGATGTCTATTCTTAGTTGGTACACACTTCTTCCAATGGGAAGTGATTGTTGCACTGTTTTTGCACTATAGCGTGCACAGTTGCATGCAGTCACTTTCTGCAACTGCTTTCCAGCTGTAGAGTTGACTTGTAATTCTGTCAAGGAAACATCAAGGGATCAGGTCCCTAAATTGTTTCTTGTGAATCCAAAAGTACACAACCCAGATTACTATGAGTCTATTGCTGAATGATTGTACCAGGCATGCATTAGGTCCTTTATCTGGTTCTAAGCAGAAAATTTGTCAGATCATCAAAACATAAGACTAAGAGACCTTAAACCCATCAATTTCCCCATTTTTTGATGATGAAAAACTTTTAAAATTGATGACAAGTTATAAAGCCTAACTTGATCAGATAAAGTACCAGGAACCCCATATGTTCCCCCTGACTCTATGCTTCCCCCTTAATCCCTGCTTCAATTTTTTTAAGTTAACTCTTCCCCGTTTTGGCATCATTAAAAATCATAAACAAGCAGAAATAGTAAAGAAGTCCAACACATCTAACGCATGCCCCATGTGTGCACACAACATGATAGAAAAGATAAGTAAAAGGAAAACAAACATTGTACTGAGCAAAAGAGAAGCTGATTCATTAATAATAATAGTTTTAAAAAACATATAAGTCTTTGTGATGAAAGAAAAGACTTAATTAGATTGTTTCATCAGGAGTAGTAACGGTGGAATCCAACATTCCATCACAAAAAAAACAAAAAGAAACCAAAAACCACAAAACATCACAACATAAGACAACTGGACACTGAGAAGATCCTAGGGGGAACTAGAAGAGGAAGGTCTGGATGGGGAGGCAACAAGGGTTTTGAGAACCAGGTCCATGCAGGCATTTGCAGACATATGTTCCTCGAGCAGTTTCTCCCACAGGGTCTCCACCTGCTGCCTAAGCTCAGCATTTTCCTTAGTCAAACGGGAAACCTCTTCATAAAAAAGAACTAGCAGGACCAGGTGTCCCAATAGCTTGACTTAGCTGAGTTTCCAGTATGGCATTCTGAGCCTTCAGCTTTCTAACCACATCAGTTGCAGCATTTTGAGCATTAATCAGCTGAGAAATGGTCGAAGTGTTTCCCCCATCCTTTTTTATACACTCACACTCTTCCAGAGTTGTTTTAGAGAAGGTCTGCTTGCGGGTTCCTACCTTTGGGTTGGCCAGAGGCACCTTGTAGAACTGAAACACTCGAGTAAAGAGAAATCCGTATGGGAGCCCATGATTGCCTTTCGGAAGTTCACCACCTTTTGCATGTGTTCGATCATGATTGTTGGCAGATTGATTGGTGTGTATGAATCAAGAGCCTCCATCAAAAACAGGTCAGACTTGGAAGCAATAGACCTCCTCTCAGCACGAGTTAAGAGAACCTTAGTGACCAGCTCAAAGAGAAGCTGGTACATTGGAAGAAGTGCCTTCTTATACACCCGTTCCCCTTGCTGGATAGACTGCTCATTCAAAATGGCCCTCCTAAAGGTAACTTCACAAGCACTCTTGACCGAGGACATCCTGTCGCACGGAACCTAGAGAGATTTTCCCAATGCAGCAGCATCAAGCACGATATCAACCCCATTTACCAGCACGCAGATATGGTCCCCTACCACAGTGAAGAGAGTTGCATAGAAAGTCTGCACCTCCTCTTCATATACCTTGGGAACAACCTCTCTAAGCAGATGATCCCATTGCTGGAACTCTACTATCTCCAGAATCTGCCTCATTCCAGCTATCTCAGATATTTCCGGGTCAAACGTACGACCCCACAGTACTTTTTGAGTTCTCAATCTCTCTTGCCCAAGTCCACTGTCACTTGGTATGGTCTTCAGTGAACCGGGTCCCCCAACAGTTTCCCTCTTTTGTTTTCTCAACTTTTCAACAAACTTCCCCCTCTCACGCTCAACTGCCACAGTATCGCTCTTAGACAACTCTCTCTCAACCATAACCTTTTTGGATTTGCCACCACTCTTCATAGATGTTGCACCTTTTTTTCCACAGCTTCCTCGGAAGCTCCAACCACAGACTTCTGGACCTTTATAGATCTTTTCACTAAAGGAACTAGGTTCCTCTTCAGCATCTTCATTAACCTTAACCACTGGAATATCCTTGTCAGCCACAACTTTCCCTTGCTTCATCAACCTCTTTTTCTTTTTCTTAAGACTCTTCTTGCTCTTCTGCAAGGCAGATTCGAGAGCCTCTTTCTTCTGCAATCGGGTAGAAGGTCACTTGGAAGAAGACTCAGGAGTAACTGCTGGTTTGAAAATCTTCAAGCAAACACTTAGGACCATTTCATCTTCATCATCTTCGTCAAAAGGTACAGTAATGGGAGGAATAGACTCCAAGGGTTAGTGTAGAAGATGGGTTCCTGGTTCGTTTCTACTGAAGGAGAATCAGGTTCTCCAGCAGGTTTTTCTTTGACTGTCTCATGAACTGGAGACTCAAACAAAACCATAGTCCCCTCATCCCCTAAAAATGGAGTTTCCTCCTCCTGAGACTCGGGAAGGGAAGAGGCTCCTTCATTCGTAAGATTCTCGGCGGCAATGGCCATGATATTTTTTGTCGCTTCCTTTTCTGGTGACTCCATGAGAGTCACAGAGTCGAGAATGGAGGAGTTCAAATATTGATCGGGGTCTTCCTCAGAGACCTCTGATGCCTAAGGTGTATCACCTTCCAAGGGTTCTTTGGTTTGATCAGAATGAGGAATAGAAGTAGGGGTTGAAGAAAGAGTAACAGTGGCAGGAGGTGAAGAGAAAACTAGTGTGGGTACAATGACATCAAGGTTAGTGGAGGACTGGATTTCAGGTGGTATTAGAGTGGTGTTGATGGCATGAGAGGGAGAGGTTTGTTCGTTGGCCATTCTGGGAAGAGTGACAGAGAGTTGTGAAGGAGGGAGAATTTACAGAGTTGTAATGGGAGATGATGGTTCAGAGCGGTTAGGAGTGAGGGGGCTTTATGGAAGACGGGGTAATAAAGATGGGGGAGAGGAATGGGTTTTGACGAATTTCAAAATAACGGTAGGTTTTGGGAAGACGAAACGTGCAGAGGAAGTGAAGGGATTTGAGAGATAGGACGTGAAATACAGACTCTGAAAAGTCGAATGATGTGGCACTTGCATTAATTTTGTTGTCTTTTGAGAAAAGCATGAGAAAAATACATTACTACTAACGTGTGGTGCATGAACCAAGTTCCAGACATGTTTATGTAAAAGAATTTGCAACTCTCATTTGCAGTTCGAACGATGTAGCTTTAGCTTCTATAATCATTATGCGTGTCTACCTGCAATGGTATAGATGTGAGTTAGGCTAAGTCAGAAAACACTTTAGCTGACTTTTACCTGAGTATGACTTTCATAGACTTGTGAGGAGAACTAGATTCTCAGTTGCTTTCATTAACCCTAGTGCCATCCTATTTCTCTCAAAGTGTTCCCTGCTTAGAGCTCTGGTGAAGATATCTGCAATTTGATCTTCAGTGCAGCAAAATCTCATGCAAATGAGCCCCTTTTCAACATTATCTCTGAGAAAATGGTGTCTGACATCAATGTGTTTGGTTCTCTTGTGCTGAAACGTGTTCTTTGACATGTTGAGAGCACTAGCGTTATCACATAGTAGTGGTACACAATCAATGTATACTCCAAAATCTTCCAATTGTTGCTTGATCCACAGCAGCTGAGCACAACAAGATGCAGTTGCGATATATTCTGCTTTAGCTGTTGAGAGGGCAACAAAATTTTGTTTCCTTGTACCCCATGAGATTAGACATGATCCAAGGAAATGAGCCGTTCTAGAAGTGCTTTTCCTGTCCACCAGATAACCTGCATAATCAGCATCAACATAACCAACAAGGTTAAAATTTTCACCTGAAGGATAGTACAGAACTAGGTCATGTGTGCCCTTAAGATATCTCAGAATTCTCTTGGCCGCCTTCAGATGAGATTCCTTGGGATTTGATTGAAACCTTGAAATACAATCCCAAACTGAATACAATGTTGCAGTGAGGTAGAGTAGGGATCCAATGATGCCCCGATACATTGTTTGATTCACAGATGATCCAGAATCGTCCATGTCCAGCTTGATAGCAACATCAATAGGGGTGTCGATCACCTTTGATGCTTCCATATCAAACCTTTTCAGCAGTTCTTTGATGTATTTCTGCTGACTGATATAGGTCCCCTTTGTGGACTGCTTCACTTGAAAACCCAGGAAGAAGTTCAGTTCCCCCATCATACTCATTTCAAACTCACTTCACATGAGTTTGGAAAATTCTTCGCATAGTGAGTCTGTTGTGCCCCAATGCCATCTACATAAACCTGAAGAATGAGCAGGTTCCTTTCTCGTTTCTTCAAAAACAACGTATTGTCAATCTTTCCTTGAGTGAACCCATTTTCCAAGAGAAACTTGGATAACCTCTTATACCAGGCTCTAGGGGCCTGCTTCAATTCGTATAGAGCCTTGTCCAATTTGAATACATGTTCAGGATGCACATGGCATTCAAAGATAAAGGCTGCTTAACATAGACCTCTTCCTTAAGAAAACCATTCAAAAAGGCACTCTTCACATCCATTTGGAACAAGGTGAATTCCATATGTGATGCAAAGGAGATGAGGATCCAGATGGCTTCCATGCGAGCAACTGGGGCAAACGTCTCATCATAGTCGATCCCTTCCACCTGATTGTAACTTGGACAACAAGCCTTGCTTTGTTCCTTGTAGTATTTCCATTTTCATCCAGCTTAATCCTGAAAACCCACCTGGTTCTGATGATGGTTCTGTCAGAGGGTCTAGGTACCAGGTGCCATACCTTTTTTCTCTCAAACTGATGCAGCTCCTCTTGCATAGCTATAATCCAGTCTGCATTCTTCAGGGCTTCCTTGATATTTTTGGGTTCTATTTGAGATAAAAAATGCTGAAAAGGCTAGGGAATTTCTGGTTTTTGATCGTGTTTGGACTCCAAAATCAAGGGGTGATTATGTTATCAAGTGGATGAGAGCTTTTGTGTTTCCAGTTTAGGACTTGGATCTGATTGGTAGAGGAACTGGGTAAATCAGATGGGTTTCCCTACATTCCTCGTTCAGCTACCTGTGGAGTGCCTTGCACTGCATCTCCAACACTTTCTTCAGCTTTAGTGGTAGTAATTGGGGTACCAGGTTCCTCTGATAAAGTGGACGAGGATGTTGCACTGTCTACACTTGCTTCCTTCGTCTGACTCATCATGTTAGCTTTGCCATTTGAGACATCGGATATTTCTCCAGGAACCAAAAGTGGTTCATTGTCTTGATCATCACTGTCTCATTCCTTGTTCGAAGAAGGTGTCTCATTGAATATCACATGAACACTTTCTTTCACACATTGTGTCCTTTTGTTGTAGACTTTGTAGGCTTTGCTTTAAGAAGAATATCCCAGAAAAATTCCTTCATCACTTTTTGCATCAAACATCCCAAGCTGGCCCTTTCCATTGTTGAGAACATAACATTTGCATCCAAAGGTTCTCAAATGAGTTATCTTGGGCTTTCTTCCATTGAGTAGCTCATAAAGGGTTTTGTTCAAGAGGGACATGATCATGCACCTATTCACCAAATAGCACACAGTGTTTATTACCTCTGCCTAGAAATATTTGGCAATTTCGCTGTTAATAAGCATTGTCCATTCCATGTCTTCTAGAGTTCTTTTCTTTCTTTCTTTCATACAACACCATTTTGATGAGAAGTCCTTGGGGCTGAGAAGGTATGAGTGATCCCATTTTCATTGCAAAATTCATAAAATTTGGTATTGTCGAATTTTGTTCCATGGTCAGATCTGATGCAAGCTACCTTCAATTCCATTTTCACTTGGATTTTCTTAACAAAAGGCCACAAATACCTCAAAGGTATCATCTTTTGTTATGAGAAACAGTGTCCAAGTGAATCTTGAATAGTCATCTACAATCACAAAAATATACTTCTTTCCACCTCTGCTTGGTATTCTCATAGGACCACATAGATCCATGTGAAGGAGTTCGAGAGGTTTTGATGTGCTAACATCCTTCTTCGGCTTAAAGGATGATTTCACATGTTTTCCTCCAGCACATGCATCACATACTTTGTGCTCCTTGAATTTAGAATTTGGCAGACCACGAACCAGGTCCTTCTGTATCAACTTATTCAGAAGTGAGAAGCTTTCATTCCCCAATCTTTTATGCCACAATTCTGCATCATCATCAACTGACTTCAAGCAACTCATATCACCAGCTTCTAGATATTCAAAGTCAGCAACATAAATGTTCTTGTACCTTTTGGCTACTAAAACCACTTCCCCAGTTACCAGACTAGTAACTGTGCACACTTTAGACAAGAACTCTATTTTGTTCCTTTTATCACAGATTTGGGAGACACTCAAGAGACTATATTTCAGCCCAACTACATATTACACATTCTCAATTGAGTGCAAAATAGACTTTCCAACCCTTCCAACACCGAGGATGTATCCCTTTTTTCCATTGCCAAAGGATACATCCCCTCCTTGCAGGGCTTTCAGTGAGAGAAAATCCATGGTGTTTCCAGTCATGTGCTTTGAGCATCTACTGTCCATGATCCATTGTAGTCCTGTTCCTCTCACTGGTCCCTGCACATATAGATTACAGGTTAGATTTAGGAACCCAAACAAGTTTGGGTCCCTTGTAATGAGGAAAAGGGTGGATTAGAGCTTTTCTAGTCCATGCAGGCAAGAAGCGATTTTTGCTAGTGGTACCAGGTCCCCTTTTTGTAGTCATTTTTTATAGCAA
Source organism: Nicotiana knightiana (assembly GCA_005239525.1). Lineage (NCBI taxonomy): Eukaryota > Viridiplantae > Streptophyta > Magnoliopsida > Solanales > Solanaceae > Nicotiana > Nicotiana knightiana. The sequence continues at coordinate 132,709 of ML415103.1, forward strand.
ACACTTTGTTTTTCTGAACAAATTGAACCCTAGCAGGGCAGTTTTCTTTGAGGTGCCCATTGTTCCCACAGTGGGTACAAAGCTAGTTATATGGAACAGTAACGTACTTGTTGTGAGGGTTGTAAGGAATTTTCTTCTTTTAGAACCCGATCCCCTTCCCGTTTCCACTGTTGTTAAAGTACATGGCAGTGACTGCATCTGTGGGCCAGGTCCACTTAAGAGATTTTTCAAGATCAATTTTTAGTTTCACCAATTTTGCTTGAAGTTGCCTATTTTTCTCGAGTTCACCACATAGACTAGTTTTCACATCATTTAATTCCTTTTCAAGTTTGATGTGTGCCTCACTAGCTACTTCATTCCCTTTCTCAATACTCACAGGCCTATGTTCTGATTTGAGCCCCTCAATTGTTTCTTCTAGGTCTGTGATTACCACCAAAAGGTCATCCCTTCTATCATTTTCTATATTATTAATCTTTCCAGCTAACACTTCTTTTTCTTTCTCAAGGTTGATATGGTTTCCTTCAAGTCCACAACCACTACCATCAAGTCATCTCTTTCATTTTCTACACTATTTATTTTTCCATTTAGAGATTCTTTTTCTTTTCAAGATTACTTATGGTCTCCTTCAAATCAACCACACAGGCCACTAGATCATCTCTAGATTGCTCAGCCTCTCCTAACTCCACGGTCAAGGCATCCTTATCATCAACTAAACTATATTATGCATCAATTAGAACATTTGATAATGACATTAATTTCTTAGAAGAGTAGGACTTTAGATTTCTCTGAACATCCTTGAAATTTACCTCATCATTGTCATCCTCTTCATCATTATCAGACTGGACCATTAGTGCAAACAATGAATCATATTCCTTTGCTTCATTTTCCACTGCCATCATGGAATTGTTTCCTGCATCTGGTTCCTCTTCTGATTCACTGGAGGAGTCTCCCCATGCAGCAAGAGCTTGCTTCACAACATTGTTAGCTGCACTTTTTCGACTGAATCATTTGTTAGGAACCAGGTTCCTTTTTGTAGTTTTGTCAGAGTGGTGTTTGTAGGACTTCTGCTTCAGAAGTGGACAGTCTTTGATGAAGTGCCCTGGCTTTCCACACTTATGACAGAGATCATAGCTCCTTGGTTTACTTGAACGTCCTCTCCTCGGTATGCCACCATTTCTTCGAACCATCTTTTGAAATCTTTTAGTAAGATAAGCCATGTCACTGTCTTCTTCACTTGAGTCGTTGTTTTCAGCCTTGAGCACCAGGTTCTTCTCCTTCTTTGGTTCTCTTCTTTCACTGTCTTTCTTTCTCTTCATCTCATACATCTTTAGATTTCCAATCAGCTCGTCCATGGTTAGAGTTTGTAGATCTTTGGCTTTAGTGATGGCATTCACCTTGCTCTCCCAAGAGCCAGGTAAAACACTGAGAACCTCCCGTACCATCTTGTTTCTAGGAATTATTTTTCCCAACAAGTGAAGCTCATTTATGATAGATGTGAATCTAGTGTGCATGTCTTGTATAAACTCTTCACCCTTCATCCTAAATAGCTCATACTCAGTGGTGAGCATGTCAATCTTGGACTGTTTAACCTGAGTAGTTCCTACATGTGCCATTTGCTATGCTTCCCATATCTCCTTGTAAGATTGACTAGTTTAGATTCTATTGTACTCATCATGTCCTATACCACATACCCAGATCTTCCTTGCACGAAAGTTCTTCTCTACAACTTTTCTATCAATGACACTGTATTCTTTTCTGGTTTTGGTCACCATCACACCAGGTTATCCAACCTTCTTCATGCGAACATGTGGATCATCACAAATGACGTCCCACAACTCGGATTCTTCTGCCATTATAAAATCATGCATATGAATCTTCCACCATCCATAATACTGACCATTGAATCTAGGAGGTCTATAGGTTGATTGTCCTTCTTCAAAGTTAGGTGGAGCAACCATTTGAGATCCTTTCTAGGTGTTAACCTTTTAGAAAGAACCTGCTCTGATACCAATTGATAGTTTATTTGAGTCCACCATCTGTATAGAGACCTGGTCCTATATCAGTTCCCTCAGTGTTAACTACTAGAAACAGTATGTAAATGAGACACGAGATTTTTACGTGGAAAAATCCCAACTCAAGGGGACAAAAATCACGACCTACGCTGGTAGGATTTCAAGTTCACTAACTTGTAACTCAACTATTACAAGTCACTTTGTAATGACTATATTACAAAGACTTCAATCACACTAACTTGGAATACACTTATCACAAGCCACTTTGTCACTCACTAGTTATAAAGACTTTAACAATGACTAACTCTAGTCACAACACAAACTCAGATGGTTTATGATTTGGGTTTCCTAAAAAAAGGCTTCTTAAAAAGCAAGATAGGATTTACAATAAGCAACAAAATACAAGATTACAACTCAATTAAGGACACACATAGACTCGTAGTGGAACTGGTCCGTAGTGGAGTTTTCTTCTTGTTCTTGACACACTTGAGACTTCAATGCAAGTTTAGATCTTCAATGATTGAGAGAATATTAGTAATTTCTCAAGTGAATGTCTTGTTTTCCTTACACCATGCTATTATACTGCCAAGACATCCCAAGGATGATGTCTATTCTTAGTTGGTACACACTTCTTCCAATGGGAAGTGACTATTGCATTGCTTCTGCACTGTAGCATGCACAGTTGCAGGCAGTCACTTTCTGCAACTGCTTTCCAACTATAGAGTTGACTTGTACTTCTGTCAGGGAAACATCAAGGGATCATGTCTATAAACCGCTTCTTGTGAATCCAAAAGTACACTGCGCGGATTACTTTTAGTCTATTGTTGAATGATTGTATCAGGCATGCATTAGGTCTTTTATCTGGTTCTAAGCAGAAAGTTTGTTAGATCATCAAAACATAAGACTAAGAGACCTTAAACCCATCACATTTGTTTCTTCTAGAATTTGGAATAAAACCCTTCATTTTACTTCTTCTGAAATTCAAATCTTTAGCAAAAAATCTGAAGCAAATGAAATAACTATCATAATATGTTTTTTTTATAGTTATTTACTCGAATAACATTTTCTAATTTAGCACACAATAGTTATAAAATTGCTAAATCACAAAGAATCAAGAAAACATAAAAAACCAGCAAAACCAGAAAGTATGAAAGAACCCAAAAGATTACGAAACTGGAAAAAAGGATTAGGATAAAACAGAATAAAATTTGGGGGAAAAATCTGGAAAGCAATAGTGGAAGCGACTTGAAGAAGATGAAGTGAATAACTCCAAACTTTATTAAGAACTATGAAGTTATACCCAATTTTTTCTTTTTATTAGGCTAAACACCTATATCAGTGTCACAATAGAGCTGAGATAGAAAAGCATTTAGGGCTTGGAGAAGAGGAAATCAGCAACAAAAAATTGTTGCATGTGGCTGAAGCTTATCGAAAATGGAAAATAGCAAAGGCAGGCAAAGAGAGATTCTACTAAACAAGAAATTTGAGGTTGAAGATGAAGGGTTGCTACAACCACTGAACATCGAATTAAGAAGGAAGAACTCAAAAGAGGAACATACCTACAGCTCGAGCAAATACACCCTTGAGAGCAAGAACACAAATAGGAAGGAGGCCAGTAGAAACTAAAAGATGCACGTAGGATTTGTGTAAATAATCCAATGCCATGTATACAAATTAGGTCTAAGTAATAATGTCTAAAGTCTAAAATGCCCTTAGCCTTTTAGTAAATACCATGAAACAGCCCGGTCGAAACTTGAGCTTTTTTAGTATATAGAAATTATTTTTGTCATCATCAAAAGGGGAATATTATTAATTATAAGTTTCAATAATGAAAAATAATATATTACATTTGGTGTAGGATCACAAGGAATAATTTAAAGGATTCAAGAAGCAATTCCAGTCAGGAATAGATTAAGGAAATAATCTATTAACGGAGGATCTAAAAGCAACGCAACGAAAAGAATCAATGATCGGCGATGAAAAAGGAAGAAGTAGCGGAGATCCGGCAAGAAGAATCAATCAGAGATTGACGGAAGCTATTACTGGAAGGTCCCAAATCAAAGGTAAATGAGATCACTGAAAACCAATGAAGCCAGAAATCAAGGGATCCAGTGGATATGCCTCAAGTAATACAAAGATATGCCTAGCGGATGGAAAGCTCGTCAAGACCATAAATCAAGGAAGATCAACGTAAACTTGACATTATTCTTGGAAAGAATCAATTTATGACTCCTTTCAAGGATCAACTCTCTTGGGTTTGCAATCTCTCAAGATTCTCGAAAGCCTCATGGAAAATATATATACAGATGTTCCAGACATGAAAAGAACATACTTTGAACGAACCATCTTCACTCCTTTTGTTCTACTCTAAACAAGCATTGTAGTTCTTTTAGATATGTTGTGTAATTAGTGAGAGAAGAAAAATAGATGAACATTGGTGAGATGTTTTATCAAGAAAAGAAAACAGACATAGATATTAAGATGTTGGTGTAAAGCTACATCATCCACTCTGTACTCAAGAAATATCAATCACTGAAAGAGAACATCCTTGCAACCCAAGGAGACTGGACTAGGATTCATATTGAATCTGAACCAGTATAAAAATTGTGGTGTTTTTATGTCCTGCATTTTATTTCTGCATTTACTATTATCATGCTCTAATTTTTAGTCAATTAATTGGTAAACTAGTCAACTATTTATAAAAAAAATTTAAATAAGCAATTCACCCCCTTTACTTTCATTTTGGAAAATCCTTCAATATCAACCTTTTATTACACGAATGAAAAAGCACTAGTTGTTGCGATAAAGAGGCTGCAATATTTAGCATGGGAATTGGGAGGCTTCTCATTCTCTATTATATGTAGTACGTAATTTATTAATTGCACGTTATGGCCACCCATTACTGTTTGACTGAGATTAATACAAGTTCCAATAATATTAATTAGTTGAGTTAAATATTAAATTTATATATATATATTTATCTTTTTTCTCTTTTTTTTGATTTTTTCTCTTATTTTTCCTACTACTCTACATTTTCCCAGCCATTTGAAGAAATTAATTTTGCTCAATTAATATGATAACTGAAAAAACTTTACCACTTAATGATATGGAAGTTGAAATGATACATCACCTTAAATATTTTCAGTAACCGACACTATATTAATCCTTCACACGCGTTTTTGCTATTTATTTTTAAGAATTTAATTACTTCTCCATTAAACTGTCATTACTCTCTCCATTGTAGGTCCACTTCTCTTAAACCTATAAAGAGGAGCACTATTTGGTGAAGCAAAATGGTTCTACGCACAGAGACCATATAGTTGTCTTTCCCATCCATTTCTGGAGGTTTTTCCCAGATTGGTAGGCATTGTTTTGTAGGTACAAATTACCTACCAAGAGATTCTATCATGGACGTTTCATGTATGTGCTGCAATTGTAGTACGACATATAACATGTCGTAGTGAAGTTATTGAGAAGAATGCAGTAGAAAAGGACCTTACAATGAAGATTGTAGTACGACATATAACATGTCTTCATACCAACAACTTTTTTTTTTCTTTTTCTTTTTCTTTTTTATCCACTCCATGACAATTCCATTTTTTTGGGGGGCTAATAAATGGATCGGCATACAAATAGAGTAGGTTGTATGTTAAGATAGTATGGCTCTGGCCTCTTGAGTGGTGATGGTGTGTTACTTGCTGTTTGCATTTCTTTTGAGAGGTATTAATTACCTGCATGTATGAATTTTTTTTTTTTAATTTACTTAACATGTAATAGTAACATTTATAGTTTGAGGGAAGTCATTTCATAATTCCGTAATTTATTAAAAAGAAGTGAAAAAAGATGATATTACTATGTACTTGTGTTGAGTGAGATAAGTAATTATTGGGGATTCTTCTTTGCTTCTTGTACCGAGCCAAAGCCTGTTGACATGTATCTAGTCCAATATTTTCAAGAGATATCGGAAAATACAATATATGTATAGTAGTGCAATAGACTTCTCAAGTTTTACACACGTGTATATATATATATATATATATATATATATATATATATATAAATTTATGACTTCATTAGGAAAAATTCATAACCGCACATAACGCAGATATATATACTAGTTAAAGTATAAGGTAAATTCTCCGGTGTATAGAGAAGACCTCACCATTTAAGAAGTAACCATAGAAACGAAAGAACTCATGATTTATTTTTTGATTTCATTTACTAGATTTTTGATACCTAGAAAGATACACTTTTTTATTTCTTATTCTTATTTCGCAGTGATTAATGTCCTGAGAATCTCACAAAACTCCAAATTTCATAACTGTGTAAGGATTAAGATTGTGAAACCCCCCAAAAGGGAAGAAAAAGAACAGAAAACATATCCTGAATCGGCCATTCAAATATCAAGCTTTCAACTCTCAAGTAGTATGAAGTTTCTTGAACTGATTCTTTTGCCTAGCTATGGCATATCGTGTCAGAGAACTATACAAATTTTCATCCTTTTATGCTAAATACTAGTTCTAGTATACTCAAACCTTTTTATCAACTGAACAGAGAAAGGAGATGGAAGATATTCTACTTCTCATAAGCTCCAAGATTTCAGAAGCAGAGGGTCTGAGACTGGAACAATCACTTAAGCACAATGCTGCAAGCGACGTCATGGCCTTAGCTTCCTCCAATTCATAATCCCCGTTAAGGCGCTGATCCACCATTTCAGCTACTTTAGAGACATTCTTTAGAATAGGAGCAGCTTTTGATATTAGTCTCTCCCCACTATCTGAGGAAAAGGCTTCAACCCCGGAAATGAGTTCTAAAATAACAACTCCAAAGCTATATATGTCATTTTTCTTGGAGGCAATCCCAGTTCTCAAGTAGTGAGGATCAGTATAGCCTGGAGAACCAAGAATCATACCGTTCGTTGGTGGCAAAACTGAAGAAGAAAATCCCATCTTCGCTGACCCAAAATCACAAAGCTTGCAGTTGAATTGCTTATCTAACAATATATTTGAAGCTTTGATATCACTATGGACTATTTCTAATGGACATTTGTCATGGAGATATTCAATGGCTTGAGCAAGTTGATATGCCACTGTCATACGGTTTCTCCAATGAATAATTGTGTCTTTATTCCCGTGGAGTTTGTCCTGTAAAGTCCCATTTGGAGCATATTCAAATAACAACATATTCCCCAATTCTGCGTCGTCGCAGTGATCAAGAAGCTTGACTATGTTACCATGTTGGATTTGAAGCAAGATGTCTAATTCTTGTTTGTAAATTCTGTTGAGACGCTCGCTGCTGCTGTCCATGATCTTGACAGCTCCTAGAGTTGAATTAGGAAATTCAGCTAAATAGACAGTGCTAAATCCTCCACAGGCAATTAACTTAGACGTAGAGAAATTCATGGTGAATTTCTTCAACTCGCCGCTAGTATATCTCGTCAACTCACCTGTAATCGTTGTGCAATCCAACTCATCATCTTTATCGGCTTCCACAAAAACACGGGCATCAGCTACTCCACCGCGCCTTATTAGCTTATATCCAAAGCACCTAAGGAAAGCCATAACGGACAGGAAAATTAGTAACAACAAACACAAGTCGTGCTGGTTGCAGTGGCAGAATCAGGGTTTAAAACTTGGTCCTAGGTTTCGAGTTTCTTGAAAAAATATACTACTTTTCAGGAATTTTCAAACATATATTTATGGTCTATGGTGATCAATGACTAAGTTGTAGTGCTTTTGTATAAGAATGTTTTTATGAATGAATGCTATCCATTGCCATTCGTGTGGTATATATAAAACGGGCAGTGACGGTGGAGTAGCTAAGGCTTCAGCGGGCAGTGGTGGTGGGTAATAGAAGAGAAGTATATTAGATTCTGAAGCTACGGGGAAGGAGGTGAAAGAAGAGAACAGACCCACACAAAACATATTAAAAACTCAACCAAGAACAGACAAACAGACCAATTTCTATTCCCATACCCGTGTGACTTTGAAACCTTATTCTTCTCTTTTGTCTCTTTATATTACTCTTATTACTGTTGGAAGGTGAGGCTTCCATGAGAGTGCATAGTGGTTACCCAAACCAAAGGATATATAAAAAATACATGTACTCCTAAAATAGGGTACATCAAGGGTCTGTTTGAAAAATCACCAGGTAATTAAAATTGGTGTAATTATTAGGGTAGTAATTACATAACCTAGTATTACACAGTTGTGTAATTACGATGACATATTTGTTTGTCATAATATCATTAGAGTGTAATTACAAATTTACTGTTTGATTGCACAAATGTAATTACACAGTTAGATAAAATTTTAAATGAAGTAACTATCAAAACTTAAAAGTTAACATAATAAATATATGCCTATGAATATTTATAAGTATAAATAATATTATATTTGGTATTTAAGATGTATATTTTTTCATGAATATACATTAATTAGTAATCATATATTTATAATTAATATTGTAAAAATAATTTTTATATGTATCTAAATTAATAATATTTAATTTAGATACTTACAAAAACTAAAAACATATGTTTTGTAAAATATCATGGAATTCATGTTTGATAAAATAAATTAATATTTATAAATATAATGTCATAATATTATTCAAATGAACAACATGCAATATGGGCAAATACTACTAAAACATGTAAATTGGAACCATAAATATAACACAATTTTAAAACTCAAAAAAAATAGTTTAACATATGTCAAATTCCAACATAATAATAGTAAGTTCCAGTACAACTTAAGATTATGAAACATAATAAGTTTATAACCACATTCAATTTGCATCACTCATTATATTCCAAGTTTGTTAATGACTCATTAGTTCTAATATTAGGAGGTAGTTTCAAAAAAATAAAATAATAAAATAAATAAAAAATAAAACATAAACAATTTCATGGAATCACAAGAAATAAAATATAAATAATGTACTAATAAAATATTCTTTAAAATTTCAAAAAGATTAGAAATTAAAATAAAAATTTTTAAAAAATAGAAACAAAAAGTTATAAAGAAAAAAATTTAAAATTGAAATAAAAGGGAAAATAAAAGGCAACTTTGTAATTACAATCAATTTTCACCTCCATCTTGAGAATTGGAGAGTGTAATTACACTCCTCCAATTACACCAAATTCTATACTGACCAAGTACTTACTTGGCCAAACAAACATGTCAAACTGTGTAATTACATCCAATTACACCTAAATCCAATTCCAATATAGCTTTCCAAACAGGCTCTACATGACTAAAACTCAAACTAGTAGGAAATGAATTGTTTAATAAACTGTATCAAGTTTATATTCATGAATGGGCGGGCATATGGAAAAGCAAAAGTCATACTCCCTTTGTTTCCTTCAATACGACGGATTGTCTAAACATGCATCTCAAATGTTAGTTTGACACAAAATTCAAAATATTATTTTGATTGAACACAAAATATATGAAACAATAGGCTGATACACATGAATAAAATATTATAATTATTTTGTACCAAGCCATTTGTTTTTTATCCAGCGAGACCTACAAGAAGTTATGTCTAAAGGCAAATGCATGTGTAAAGAGTTTCTAATTTACATGTTGTTAGAAAGCGACTAATTTTGTTTTGAATGGATTAGAGAACGTAGATGTCAAACGAATTGAGACAAAGGGAATCATATATTAGTGATAGTGAAAGCAAAATATTAAATGACAGTATAGTTAAAAGTACTTGTGATCTAAAACATCAAACCAGAACTCAAAGTAATAGCTTTAATGATTTGAATTCGCGAAGGTTCATGTTCAAAAAACGAGAAAATGTTAATTTAAGGCTATTATATAATGAAAATGTATACGCATTTTTTCTCAATTTATGTGACCCACTTTTTATTTTTATTTTTAACAAGAATATTTTTTTTTTATTTAAAAATAATTTAACTTAATAAGTTTATTTCACTCTTAGTAAGATGATACTTATTTTAAATTACAAATTTCTACAAAAATTATTTTTTTAAACTTCACCAAGTCAAACGGTACCATATAAATTGGGAGGAAGAGAGCGGTAGTTAGTACATAATTTTCTGGATAAGTAATTGCACTTAATAAATTGAAATACGTCATGAAAACAGGGATGTAAAAGATGAGAAGCTTCTTGTGGTCAACTCAGTCTTCCTCTCTTTGATCTTGCGTATGCGAAGGGGGACCTCTTATATTTCCCCGCGTGTGTATGGGCATCAGGTTCGTAGTATTTACATTGATTTCTAGCTAGATTTGTTTTAAATTTGTTTGGTGCAAATAAAAAAATGTTTTCTTCAATTTAAATATTTCTCTTTTTGATATTTTGTTTTCTAATTTTCATCATTGAAGCACCAACCAAATCAAAAAGGGCCTCAGCGAATTTCTGACAAGCAATATCGCACGATATGGGGATGTAGGATTAGGTGTTGTACAAGCGAGGAAAAAATCATACATAGAATTCATTCCCCTTTTTTTCTTTCTCATCTTTTTCTTCTTTTCTGGTTTTGGATAAAACAAAACAACAGGAGAAAAGAATGAATTTAATTAGCACCCAGGGGTGTATTTAGTAGTCTCTGTCACCGACGTGGCAAATATTTTGAGAAGTTAGAGTTCAAAAATTCCAACAGAAAAAAAAAAAAAGTCATGCGTGATCTCTTTCCATGTACTTACATTTTACTATGCAGAATTACTCGCTAGTTATGCTCGTGAAAAGTAGTAGCTATCATATGAGTTAATCGAACTACCCATGAAATAAGTCGAGTTATGCACAAAGTGATTTGAGTAATGAATTTATGTAAGTTTAACAAACACGTCCACTGTACAAGATATGAACGTTCAGCCCACTACGGAATTATGTGATTAGAGTCATTTGACCATGAAAATTGTCGTAAACAGTGTGCTTTCTCCAACTATAACAGAAATTGAGAGATGCTGCCATGTTTAGTGCTTTCGTGCTAATACTTCCTCATAGCACCATGGAGTTATAAGCAAGGGAAATCCAATTTGGTATCTTTCCAACATTGATCTCACTCAATATAATGGGAATCACCTGGAAGATTGTAACTTGTTTAAGTGTGACATGCAATATGAATCACAAAATATTTTAAACTATATATTATGATATTTCCTGTTTCACAACATTGCAAATGGTAATAATAGTTAGTTGGATAATACTAACCTTGAACACTCATATTTCCAACAACTAATTTAGCACAGGCCAAAGGAGAAAAGATTAATCCTACACTAACTCATCCTCCAGGACCAGGGGATGGATATATTTCAAAGTAAATAATCTTGTTACGAATATTATATTAACATAATTTATGTGCATACTAGAGACATTAATGTTAGTTGATGATTTTTTTTCACAACAATAAAATAAATACGAGATTTTAGTCCTTAAAGAAGTTAAAAAATGAGTCATGTGCATGTTATGTGCATCTTTTTCCATCTGAAAGCACTACTAAGGTGAGGTATTTTTTTTTGCGTAAGTAATTTTAGTAAATTTGATCTATATAAAGAAAACCTAAATAAGAAAGAAATGAGGAAGTATCTTTGCTAAAATCATGCCTAAACATGCCGAGACTAGACTCCTTCGCCGGCCGAATAGGCTGTAACTCGGATAAGTGAGTCCAGCAACTCAAGCTCGAACAACTGCGGCAATGAGCTGAGCGATGAAGGAGGCATTATAGGTGTAACTAGATGAATGCAGAAGTAATGGTCCAAATAATAGTATTGAGTCTAAGACCAACACTTGCTGAATAATTTGAGCCACTATATTAAGTAGTAAAATAGGCGAGTGTGACTGTTTCTACCTTTTCGCTTGCTTTCATTCTCCATTATGCCTGCCAACGTCTACATCTCTGCTTCTGCACCACATCTCCTCAACATCTTAAGGGACGTTTTTGCCTCCTTCATACGCCATTTCTTAATGAAAAACCTCGGGGTCTCACTAAGAAAGAAAGACAGTACAAGAAGTGACATAGCAAAAAATCCACTACTGGCAAAGGACCATCTCCAACCATAACGAAAGTTGTGAGATACTACCATGTTTACTTCTTTCGTGCTAGTACTTTCCCATAACACTATGGAGTTATAAGCAAGGAAAATCAACTTTGGTGCCTTTCCAACATTGATCTCTCTCAATATAATGGGAATCACCTGCAAGATTGTAACTTGTTTAAGTGTGACAAGAAATATGTAGCACAAATCATTTAAAACTATATATTTGGATATTTCCTATTTGACAACATAGCAAATTCTAATAATGGTTAGTTTGATAATACTAACCTTGAACACTCATATTTCCAGCAACTAATTTGGCACGAGCCAAAGGAGAAAAGATAAAACCTACATTAACTCAACCTCCATGACCAGGGCATGGATATATTTCAAAGTAATTAAATCTTATTACGAATATCTTATTAAGAGAATTTATGTGCATACTAGGGAGATTAATGTTACTTGATGAGTTTTTTCACAACAATAAAATAGATATGAGATTTTAGTTCTTAAAGAAGTTAAAAAAATGAGTCATGTGCATGTTGTGTGCATCTTTTTCCATCTGAAAGCACTACCAGGGTGAGGTATTATTTTACGGTAAATTATTTAGTCAAATTGAACTATATAAAGAAAACCTAAATAATAAAGAAATGAACAACCTGTGCTAAAATCGTGCCTAAACATGCTGTGACTAGAGTCCTCCGTCGGTTGAAGAAGTTGTAATTAAGATAAGTGAGTCCAACAAGTCAGGCTCGGATAGTTCCACCAATGAGCGGAGCGACAAGGGAGGCATTATAGGTGTATCTAGATGACTGCAGAAGTAATGATCCAAATAACAGTATTGAGTCTAAGCCCAACACTTGCTGAAAAATTTGAGTCACTACGTTAAGCAGTAAAATGGGCGAGTGTGATAGTTTCTTCCTTTTTCTCTTGCCTTCATTTTTCCATCATGCCTGCCAACATCTGTAACTTTGCTTCTGCCCCACATTTCCTCAACATCTTAAGAAACGTTTTTGCCTCCTCCATATGCCCTTTCTTAATGAGAAACATCAGGGTCTCACTAAGAAATAAAGGAAGTACAAGAAATGACATAGCAAAAAATTCATTACTAGCAAAGGACCATCTCCAACCACAGCGGAAGTTGAGAGATGCTGTAATTTTTACCGCTTCCGTGCTAGTACTTCCCCATAGCACCATGGAGTTATAAGAAAGGAAAATCCACTTTGGTGTCTTTCCAACATTGATCTCAATCAATATAATGGGAATCTCATGCAAGATTGTACCTTGTTTAAGTGTGACATGCAATATGAAACACAAAACATTTAAAACTATATATTCTGATATTTCCTATTTCACAACATAGCAAATGCTACTAATGCTTAGTTGGATAATACTAACCTTGAACACTCATATTTCCAGCAACTAATTTGGCACAAGACAAAGGAGAAAAGATTAAACATACATTAACCCATCCTCCACGACCAGGGCATGGATATATTTCAAAGCAAATAAATCTTATTACGAATATTATATTAAGAGAATTTATGTGCATGCTACAGAGATTAATGTTAGTTGATGAGTTTTTTTCAAAACAATAAAATAAATATGAGATTTTATTCCTTAAAGAAGTTAACAAATGAGTCATGTGCATCTTTTTCCATCTAAAAGCACTACTAGGGTAAGGTATTATTCTAGCGTAAATTATTTTAGTCAAATTGGCTTATATAAATAAAACCTAAATAATAAAGAAATGACTAAGTATATGTTCTAATATCATGCCTAAACATTCCGAGACTAGATTCCTCCGTCGGCCGAAGAAGCTGTAGCTCGGATAAGTGAGTCCAGCAGCTCAAGCTCGGACAACTCCACAAGTGAGCGGAGCGTTGAAGAGGGCATTCTAGGTGTATCAAGATGACTTTGGTGCCTTCCGAACATTGATCTCAACCAATATAATGGGAATCACATGCAGGATTGTAACTTGATTAAGTTTGACATGTAATATGAAGCACAAAACATTTAAAACTAAATATTCTGATATTTCCTATTTCACAACATAACAAATGCTAATAGTGGTTAGTTGGATAATACTAATCTTGAGCACTCATATTTCCAGCAACTAATTGGCACAAGCGAAAGGAGAAAATATTAGACCTACATTGACCCATCATCCCTGACCATGTAACGACCCGATCGGTCGTTCCGAGAGTTTTAGCCCTGTTTCCCCCGTTCCTGCTTCATTATATGTGACTCAACTATATTATGTTGTGCTGGATCGGTTGGCTTGCGTTCGGAGTGGTTGTGGAGAGAAATGAGACACTTAGTCTCTTGACTTGGTCTAATAGTTGGAAAAGTCAACCAGAAGTTGACTTATAGGTAAATGATCTCGGAAGGTGGTTGTACAAGTAACATAATGATAAATCGAGTGTCGAACCCACAGAGACTTGTGTAAACTACTTACTAAATCACTATAATTATTATTTAATCAAGCCAAAATAAAAATTCAGGAATGTAACTATTTTATACTACGATTCTAAGAAATAACTAATTATCAAGTAACAAGTTGATTGTTGTGTATTCAATAGAGACAAATATTCCAGGGTTGTGATCAATTCACCACTCATATTGCATTCTAATTAA